>JAOYMZ010003009.1:0-24232 GCA_025802335.1 Pinguicula primuliflora | reverse complement strand
CATTGAATTGCATATGTTCAAGTTTTGGTGATATTCCGACGAGGCAATCACCGTTTAACGGAGGGTTATAAATCCCCCTGGGTTAAGTAGTCCTAAATAGGGTTTTAGAAATTTAGGGTTTAGGGTTTAGGGTTTAGGGTTTAGGGACCAAAGCATGGATATTTTCATCTACAATATATGGACTTTCCAATTGTGCAACCAATGTCTGAGAAAACGACGTTTACGTGAATTATACACAAATTATGTACATTTACATTATGTAAATGTATCAGTACTAGACAAACCACTGCGATCATGTGAGACAAAGACGTGTCCAGATGGGTTGATGACTCATTCCTTCGAGAGTCATGAAAACACGTGTGTTTTTAAACACAATTCATCTCATGAATTTTAATTAAAGGCACACGTGTGTTTTTGGATGAATCACTATGTCAAGAGTACACACGTGATTCACTTATTTTGACACAATTTTATATAAGAAAATTTTGGGCTTAACCTCATCAAAATTCAGATCGTCCCATAATTTGATCCATTTGTAAAATTCATTAATTATGTTTCATATAATTATTGATATTTTAGCTCGTCAAATAGAGCGACCAAGTAGGATTCATATTCAGATCGATAGTAAATTAAACTACGTTGATTTATTAATCATAAGCGGCATCTAGTAATGCATTATGATCTGATTGAATATAAACACGTCGTGATCCTTTTCTTTTTTAGTATTAATTCTTTCGTCACTTAATATCCATCAATTAATGTCAAGCGTAGAAATATGTCATCCTTGATCATTAATTATTTTTTTTGATCTTCGAGTACATAATTGTTAATATGATTATCTCATAACCATCTTGCATGCATAATAATTATTACTGCATCAAGGGGTCCATGGATATTAATAATCTCATATTAAATATGAGATGGACAAAAATATCATCTTGATATTCCACAACTTAGAGCATGAGTTATACATATTAGGGAAGTTTATCTTTATAACTCCTCGATTAAAAGGAGCATTTGATAACCCCACGTAATATACAAACATCACCCCTAATTATGAATATCTCAGATAACTGAATTAATACTATTTGACTTTACTGATGACACTAACATAATCCATACAGCAAGTCAAAATGGGTCGAGTCCAATACTATGTACCACGTACACAAATATCCACGTGATTACATAGATACCTCGTATCAATGATATGTGAAACATGATCATACATTAATCCACATGCTAGTCTATATAATCATCTAGCGTTCCTTGCTAATGATTAAGACTAGGGACTGATTTAGAATTTATATACTAATATATGGAATTCCAAAATTTCACAAATGATCCATATAATATATACAACTTTAGGAACAAAATGATTTACATCATCCAATATACATGAAACTAACAAGAACACACACTTAGTGCTCTATGTCACAACCCTAACATGGGAGACGGAGGAATAATGTCTGGCGGCGGCAGAGGTGGGTGGGGATGAAGAAAGTAGAGATTTTAATGTAGATTCCCACCCCAGTGACTCTACGAGGCATTCTCCGACGACTCTACGAGGCCGTCTTCGGTGACTCTATGAGGCCGTCTCCAGTGACTCTATGAGGCCGTCTCCAGTGACTCTATGAGGTTGTTTCTGGCGCAAATCTACGAGCCCACCCCTCCCTTCACTGGCCGACGAGCCCACCCCGTCCTTCACCGGCCGATGAGCCCGTCTCCGACGAACCCCTGGCTTGTTCTTTTACCCCGAAAGTCGTTCCATGGCCGGCGCACCACCTCGATGAAGAAGGGTCAACTCGTGGCTCGATGAAGATGAAGGCTCGTCCCGTGGCTTGTTTTTTGAAAAATGAAGATGGAGGGTCATGTGACCATTTTTATGTGTTAATTTATCCAATAATATCAGCCATTAGATCTCATGAGATCAGTGACTGTGATTTGAGGGCTAAAATTATGACAAAAATTTGGGCTTGGGAACCTGCATCTTTATTAATCATTCAGATATGTACATGCGCTTCTTTATTTTCCCATATCTGAATCATACAATGCTTCAGTTCTCCATGCCAAGCGGGGTAACTGATTACCGGTCCGATTTTCTGGTGCACCCGCATGATAATCCAAGACTTGAGCTAGATCTGTTCCAAGATTTGATATGAGTTCTTCCTCTCTTGGTTGAAGATGAGTTTGTTCAGAGCCCTCCATATGTACCAACAAATCAGTTGCCAAGTTAACCTCTGTAAGCTGTTTTCTCTACGATTGAGTTGCCGATTGTTCGTCGATTCTAGGATTTCGTGCAATGTTTACGACGTGTTCATCGGTAATCCTACCCAATTGATGCAGTTCCGCCACAGGTTTGCATTGCTGGACAATTGATGAAAAAATGTTGGGTTGTTTCGTCTGCTTCTTCGCAATTCGGGCATGCCTTTATCAGTATTATTCTTCATTCCAGGGAGACATATTTAGTCTCTCATCCTCTCAATCTTTGCTACAATACTTCCAAAACTAGTCTCAAGTGGTTAGTCTCCTTAGATTTGCACCTACTTGCACTCCAAGATATGGTACTGCATCTGGTTTTCAGTTCAATATTCTAGCCTACTCATTTTTGTCAATGTTTATGACATTATCTGAAAATAGCCGACTTTTGCTAAAGTTAACTTTAAGCCCTGAGATTAGCTCAAAGGTTCTTAGGATACCTTTGATAGTACTAATATTAGCCTTGGATCTATCTGTGAATAACACCGTGTCATCAGTGAACTGTTGGTGAGTAATTTTGACCCAATCATTTCTTGCTTTATATCCATTTGGTAGTCTCTGATCAGCTGCAGCTATCAACATATCATTGGCAAAGAGCAGTGGAGACAGTGAATCTCCCTGCCTTAAGCCACATCCCATTTTGAATTCTCCACAAGAACTACCGTTTACTATTATAGACAGATGCGCAGTTTCTAGCATCCTCTAATCCAGGTCAGCCACTTCTGTTGGAATCCTAACTGTTCCATTAGTTCCCAGAGGTATTTTCAATTTATATTGTCAAATGCCTTCTGAAAATCTACCTTACATACAACACGTCTCTTTCTCTGCCTCTTTGCTTCATGCACAATTTCATTAGTAAGTACTATGTTATCTAGGATGCAGCGTTTAAGTATAAAATTTGTCTGGCCTGGTGAGATGATTCTTGAGTCTTGTTGTCAGGACTTTAGCCAGTACTTTGTAAATAGAACTCACCATGGATATGGGACGGAAGTCCATTATATTCTGCGGGCTAGACGGCTTAGGAGCTAATGTCACTAGTGTAGCATTTAATCCTTGTATTAGCTTTTCCTCTATCCAGTATTCGAACATGAACTCCATTATGTCATCCTTGAAAATGCTCTAAGGTGCTTTAAGAATCAAAAGTTGAATCCGTTCGGTCTTGGGCTCTTACTGCTCCCACAAGATTGTACTGCTGCCCAGATTTCCTCATCAGCAAATGGGGCTATGAGCTTGTTGTTCTCTTCAGTTACTCCTCTATTGAAGCACCATGTAACTTTCACTTCTGGGTTAACACCTGCAGCATAATGGGCAACAAAGTTATCATTTAAATGTTGTTTTACAATGTTTACATTAGTCTGCCGGGAACCATTTATGAGCATGCCATTAATTGTGTTTCTAGCCCTGTTATTACGAACACATGCATGGAAGTAACGTGTGTTCCCGTCCCCTTCTTTGATCCAGCAACTCCTAGACTTTTGATGCATGAGGCTCCCTTTCATGGTCTTTAGCTTCCCGAGGTTCAAGTTTGTCTCCAATTTCTGTTTTATCTGTCAATGCTCATGCCTCCATGAGTTTATCCAGCTCGTTCAGTTGGTTCTTAGTAGTGTTTATCTGTCCATTAACTCTCCGAATAGCTCAGTATTCCAGGTTATCAGTTTATTCCTCAGTTGTTCCATTCATTGGAACAACAAAAACCTCTCCTTCCTGTTGCATATGTTTGTAGCCATGCTTCTTTGACAAAGTTCTCGAAGTCTTGATGTTGAAACCACACGTCAAACACCTTGAATGACTTTGGGACCCAATCAATTAAGTCATTTATGAGTATCACCAGGCAGTGTTCTGAGATCATTCTATCGAGTGCTTGTTGCGAGAGTTTGGTCAGGCTTCTATCCATGATTCTAATAGCAAGTATCGATCTGTTCTGCACGCACATCGCCCTCCTGTCTGGAACCAGGAAAATTGTCGTGGTTGTAATGGCAGGTCAATCAATCCTGTGTCTACCACAAATGTGTTTAAGTGGTGCATTTCACGGACTGCTGGCATGACTTATTCCTCTTCGTTCATCTTCACTTCTCACTGCATTAAAGTCTCTGCATATGCACCAATTTGCATCTGGGTCTAAGCTTAGACGTTGCATTATGTCTCCCCATATTCTTCATTTACCCTCAAGGTGACATGGTGAGTACACATTAATGATTTTTGCATTGATATTTTCTGCACCCAGGCTCGAGATAATTCGATCAAGCCTTCACCAATCCAGCTACTTTCCAATCTAAATGAGTGCTTCCTCCACCTGCACAGTAAGTGACCTGATATTCCGTTCGACTCCTTCATTATATATTCAACTTCATCTATTCCCCCCAGTTTTGCAACTAAACTTTGTCTTATCCATCTCTTCTTTGTTTCTTGCAGACACACTAATTATATGTCATATTTTCTTATCACTTGCAGAACTTCTTAGTGCTTATGAGGTTGCCCTAGACCTCGAATATTTTAACTCAATATCTTCATTAAGGTGTTTTTCATCTGAAGCCTCCTCTCTGCTATCAGTTGTTTCTAGCCCAATCTCTTACTTCCAGTTGCATGATTGTGCTCAGGTGGCTTTTGTTTAGTTCAACTCCAATTTTGTTTGCAATTTACAGCACTCCTCTAGCCTCTTACATCATATCTTACTGCATCTTAAGTATTCTATCATCCTACTTGTTTTTTTCGCACTCTTTTTTTATCCACATGTTTTTTGCGATTGCCTCATGCTTCTATCTTCACTTAGAATCTTGTAAGATAGCTTTCAGTAAGCCCAATGAGTTTTTTAGTCCTTGGGCGATATATGGTACTCGGGGCATGACCCATATTATTCCTCATTTTTATCTTGGATCTGCATCGTTTCTAATCTGTGTGCTTTTTGCCAACTGTACATATTTAAAATTATTCCTGGGAGAAGGAATGATCTGCCTGGACCAACTCAGGCTGAACCGGATAGAATAAGCCACGAGAGGGATTGCCTTTTAGATACTTCATGATATACAGGGCTGCGGTCCAATGAGCAGACCGAGGGTGTTGCATAAATTAACTGATCTGCTGCACAGCATAGCCAATGTCAGTTCTCGTAAATCCAAGATAAAGAAGCCGGCCCACCAGATGACGATATGGTTCAGCAATAGCCAGAAGGTCCCCCTGATCAGCAGACAAAATAAGCCATGGAGGGAGAGGAGTGGAAACTGGGGTGCATTCAGTTAAACCAGTGTCCTGTATAATGTCGAGGATATACTTGCGTTGATTAACATAGAGGCCCTATGAGGAGCATAACAATTCAAGACCAAGATGATACTTGGCTTCATCGAGATCCTTGATAGTAAAAACAGAATCTAGGGACTGACGAATGGATGCCAAAACTGCATCATTTGTGCCTATCAAGAGAATGTCATCCACATAGACTAATAGTGCAATAAACTCATCACCAGATCGTCTGGTTAAAAGGCAAGTATCAGAGACGGATTGTTTAAATCTTAAAGCTAGAAGGTGCTGCGTTAATTTGATATTCCACTGTCTCGAGGCCTACTTCAAACCATAGAGGGACCGAAGCAACCTGCAAACCTGTCCAGTCCGTGCTTGTGTGTAGCCAGGCGGGACAGTCATATAGATCTCCTCATCAATGGTGCCATGGAGGAATGCATTATTGACATCAAGTTGGGACAAAGACCAGTTATAAGCAGCAACAATGGACAAGAAAATCCGAACTGTGGTCACCTTTGCAACTGGAGAAAAATTATCAAAGTAGTCGATACCTTCGATTTGATCATATCCTTTGGCCACAAGACGGGCCTTGTAACGTGCAATACTCCCATCAGGGTTCAACTTCAGTTTATACATCCATTTACAACCAATCGGTCGCTTTCCACGAGGCAAATCAACCAGGGCCCATGTATGGTTAGCATCAAGTGCTGCTAATTCATGCTGCATAGCCTCTACCCACTGGGGGTGCCACTGAGCTTGTGCATAACTGGAAGGCTCAGGAGTAGTCGTAAGTTTGGTAAGAAAACATACTGCAGCAGAAGAAAGGTGCGAAGAAAGGATGCAGGGAAAGGTGGGTGGAGTAGATAGTGAGAGTTGTGGTGACACTGTGGAAAGATCAGTCAAACAGTGGGAGGAACAAACATAGTCCTGTAAGTATGTTGGATGTTTGGGAGGACGGTGGCTGCGACGCAATGGCAGAGGTTCTAAGTCTTGACTAGGGAGAGGTAAGGTACCAGCAGAAGCAGGTGTCACTACATTGGGACTGTCAGTTGGAGAGATAAAACTGTCTGAAGTGGTATGATTAGGTGGAGATGCAGAGCTATTAGAGCCAACAACAGGTGACAAAGGGGGCTCATCTCAGGATGGTAAAGAGTGGTCCGGATGCGATGAAGGATGAGGAGTGTATGCGAGATCAGTAGGTGGCACAATAGGTGACATATCCGGAGTGACAGAATCAATAGTGTCACATTTAGAATAAGGAAATGCATCCTCATAAAATTGGACATCGCGCGATGAGAAAATCTCACCAGTTGCAATATTGCAGACACGATAAGCCTTCTGAGCAATAGCATAACCCACAAAAACACACTTAAAAGAGCGTGGTGCAAGCTTATCTTTGTGGGGCAAGGTATTAAAAGCATAGCATAAACAATCGAAAGTTCTGAGATTCGAATAGTCAGGTGGTTTAGCAGTGAGGAGTTCAATCGGTGTCTTCCAATTCGAGACTGGAGTGGGCAGTCGATTTATAAGATAAGTAGCAGTTAGCAATGCTTCTCCCCAGAATTCAGTTGGGAGTGAAGCTTGATAGAGAAGTGAGCGAGTTATGGCTAGGAAATGTTATGCTTTCTTTCCACAAGTCCATTGGATTGTGGTGAATATGAGCAGGTTGTTTGATGGATAATCCCATGAGTCTGAAACAAAGATTGGCTTCTATGGCTCAAGAACTCCCTACCATTATCAGACCAGAAAGCTTATATCTTGGCTGAATATTGGGTATGAATCATGTTTATGAAAAGCTCTAGTAACTCAGAAACTTGGATTTATCTCGCGTCAGGAAAACCCAAAGCCCCCAACTATAGTCATCAATGAGAGTGAAGAAATATTATGCTCCACAATGAGACACAGTTCTATAGGGTCCCCAAATATCCATGTGTATGAGATGAAAACTGCATTTTTCTCTAGAGGGGGGTGAGTGGAAATGGCAGCCTATGCTGCTTAGATGCATGGCACACATCACAGGGATTTAAACAAGGAGCAGTGTTTAACTGGATTGGCAGGTGTTTCAAAACATCAACTGAAGGATGCCCCAGACGCTTATGCCATATACAGGAATCAACAACAGTTTTGGTACTCAGACCAGTTTCCAAAACAACTGAATTATTACAAACAGAAGTGAATTGTTTCAAAGCATGTACTGCCTTATTACAAACACGAGAAAGTGTAGAAGAAACATCAGGGTTGAGGGGTGCAACATACGAGATGTAAAGATCATGATGCGCATGTCCCACGACTATCACCTTAAGAGTGGTTTCGTCCTGTAGCAGGCAAAAAGAATCAAGGAAAAGAAGTTGTATATGTGCTGTTTTAATGAGCTTGCTAAGAGAAATCAAGTTATATTTGAAGGATGGGAGATGCAGGACATCAGATATGCCTAAAGAAGGATTCAACGAAACATTTCCTAACTGTTTTACTATGGTTGTACTTCCATCGGGTTGTTGGACTAGAGCTCCCTCACCCCCAACATGCACAAAGTCATCAAATAAATTCAAATCACAACACATATGGCTCGTAGCACCCGTATCAATGATCCATGCACCATATTTAACTTCATGTAATACATTGAACGAGCGCCCAAAAACAATATATGAGTAGGAGCCCCAAGATGTGCAAAATTTGCTTCTGTTTTCCCTGTCATCATCTTGCTCATCTCACGCCGAACGGCATCTCCAATAGCAGCTGACATATCCGCTGTCTTACCTGCAGCATCAAATTTTTCCTGTCTATCCTCAAGAGGATGACTTTGCATCACAGAATTGGTCACATTGGCAAATTGTTTAACTGGCGGATTGCTCCCATATCTCTTCACACACCAATCCTACGGTCCTGTCAGCTTAAAACAAGAGTCAACAAGGTGTCCAGTTGCTCCACAGTGCGTACATTTTCTGCTCGCCTTCCACAGTTTATATTCCTCTCTACTCATACGTGGTGGCATGTCAGAATTTTGGCTGTAAGAGAACCTATTTCCAAAAGTTTTGCTCACCAAGGCAGTGTTCTCACAAACATTCGCAACGAATGCATTATGTTCAGCAGGAGTGTAACTAACTGGCACACCTCATTTAGCTTCTATCTTAGCTATCATCGAATATGCTTTATTCAAAGTAGGTAAAGGATGCGAATTGAGGATCTGCTCAGCTACATTGCCATAACATGCATTCAAACCCATGAGAAATTGTGTAAGCTGGATCCTTGTGACTATATCAAGCATATTTCCCGCAACACCACAAGTACATACAGGCATTGGTTCCATAATATTCAACTCATAGTAGAGTGAACAGAGCTGATCGAAATATCGAGTAATTGAGTCTGTACCTTGCTTCAGACTAGCAATTTCTCGTTGAAGAAGATAGATATCCGGCTCATTACTCGCTCCATATCTCTCTTCCAGGACAGACCACAGGAATCTGGCCGAAGACGACGCAAATAAAAATGCCGATCGCATCTCCCTCATCATAGAGGCTAGTAACCAAGCAGTTATAGTCTGATCGGTTCTCCACCATTTGATGTAATCCGGTGATCCAGTAGTCGTACAATCGGATGAACTGTCGACAAAAGCTAATTTGTTGCGTGCTTCAATTGAAATGAGAATCGACTGACTCCAAGATCTGTAATTGTTCTCCGTCAGTGGCGTAGTGACGAGAAGAGATCGCATATTCTCGCTCTTATTGAACTTGCCATCAATCGCCACAATATCTTCAACTTCAAGGATCGATAATTCTTCACCAGTCGCTCCTTTCATTGTTGCAACCTTCAATTCAAGTAATTCAGACAATTTGCTAACGGATCCGTAGCCCTTGCTCTGATACCATGTAAAAACTGGTAGCTTAGCCAGAAATCCGATCTAGAAATGATCAGAAAGTGTGTAACCGACAGATGATTTGAGAGAGAAAAGTTCCCAAATATCAGGAACAAACTGTATTGATTCAATGAATAAATGAATCTGTTATCTTTACAAGTTAACCGCTCACTGCATATATACAAACTGAAAAACGTGTAACTAAGTTAAACACGTGTTTAACCAAGGCCCCTGTGAAATGTCCATGTTGCCCTTTACATCCGTTTGAATGCTGGCACCAGAGATGCAATGTTCATCACTAGTAATAGAGCAGTGTTCATCACGGATAACAGATCTGTGTTCATCTCTTGCGTTACTATCAACAACCAATTCATTAAGTTGCGGTGCCGTCTTTTCCCTAGGTAGTGGGTTCAGTGATCGAAACATAACATTCAAATCGAAACCTTCATTTTCCCACACACTTTCCTTCCCTTCGACAACCGTCGGCTGCCATTCTGGCAATTTATCTGGCCATGCTTCTTTCCTTCCTTTCTCCATAACTTCACAGCCTTCTTCTCCCTCCACCTCAATTTCATATTTTTTTGTTTTCAATATTGATTGTCGTAAGTCAATCGAGTTGAGATCTGGATGCAGTTCTTATCTTCAGAAAATATCTTCTCAAATTATAATGCTTCAGCATTTCATCCGCAATTTCGATCACCTTCCCCATCCTCTCTCCAATCCATGGTAAACACTCTCCGTTCTAGCAGTGTAATGGGATGCCTCTCAGTTTGATCCATCTCGTTATTGTTTCCACGTCTATATTCACTTCCCACTTGTGTACCCAGGAGAACATGGTGTTCTGTTCCATGTTTCCCATTTCAACTGAGTTTTTGCTTTGTTCCTTGGTAAGATCACATATCAACTAAGTCTTGTCTGTGATATGTCTAATCATGATATCTCTGTAGCTTGCCACAATTAGCCTCTCTCTAACTTCATATGTTGCACCTGCTTGTCTGCATTGAAGTTCCACAATCAGTGCATCCACCAACCAATACATTATTGTCTGGTTTGGTGATATAGGACATAGTATCTTCTTTCGCTTTGCAGATCCGTCACCCTCTTTACGTCGTATTGTTGTATATGTAACTCCTTCCTTGATATAGGATTCTCTTGCCTGCTCTTTCTTCCAGAATTGTTGTCTTGGCGCAGTGCTTTGCTTCCCTTTATTATGCTCCTTCTTCATTTCAAAAGTTCCATATCTCGCTACATTGACATGTAGCCTACATCCTCCAACCGTGCGATCATTGATTTTAGTCGCGAGTGCTTCTTCATTGGTCACTTTGGCATATGAGGCTGTAGATCATTATTGAATATAATAGAACGAATCTAGTAATAACGAGTACAACGAATATACCTTTGCATTGTTGCGGAAGCGTGATGGATCGTAATCACCCGGACTGTAGAAATCACTGTTGAAAGAGGCTATGAAAAGTTTCTTTGATATTCACGAATCAAATCTCTTCCCCGGAGGATGATTAGGATGCAAACAGAGAAATCTTATGTTTCTGGTTCTCAACGCATGAGTAGAATAGAATGTATCTAATCCTTTAAGCCATGATACCTTTATATAGAGAATTAGGTGGACTTAATGGGTAGTAGACTTAGGTTAAATTAATTAAACAAATTAATTAATATTAATACATAAAGCTCAATAGAGGATATCCCAAACCTGCAAGAAAGATGACTGACAGAATTCCAAGAAAGTTTGAATGGCCATAACTCTCTGGTCTTACTTTTTTGCAGGTGATGTCTTCGGCAAGATTCGAGATTTTTAAATTTTCTACAATATTGAAGAGGAAGTTTTCCCAAAAGATTCTTATATTGCCAATAAAATATTAAGGAAGACAACATGCGTGTTTTTTTTATATGTCGAATTTAAAGTGTCGAATAAATGATTATGGTGTCGAAATTTATTTTAATCGTCGGATATGTTATCGATGGCCGAGATCAGTTCACTTAAGTGAACCGGATCCGGGTCGTGGGTTATGACCCGCACTTATGTGAACTGATCTCAGCCGTCGGATATATAGCCGTCGGATAATATATCCGACGGCTAAAAATAGATTTCGGTACTATAAGCATTTATTCTGCACCATACGTTCAGCATCTGAAAAAAATTCGACAACTTGCTGTATATGAAAATCTTATCCAAAACTATGATGACAGTTGTGATGAATCCTTGAAGATACCAACTTCTTGATTTTCCTGAGGACACTAGAACTTGATTTAGAAGTATATTCCAACTTATTGAGGCAGAAGAGCCCACGTTCAAGACCAAAAAAAACACAGAAAGATGCATTGAAGGTGTGAACACAGAAGAATATAAACATGAAGACTCCAATACCTAGTTTAACAGTGTATTCAAAAAAAAGTTTAACATGTAGCTTGTTCCAAAGTCTAGGCACGATGTGATATGGTTTTAGTTAGGGTTGTAAACGGATCGGATCAGTTATTTTTTCGGATTTTTTTGAATTCGAATTTTGAAAAACAATAACCATATCCAATCCATTTAAAATCGAATTATTTTAATCGGATTTCGAACTTCAGATTTCGGATACAATAGTACGAATTGTTATAAAATAAAACAGCGACAACGCAATACTGCAGCATATCACATTTGAAGAGGAAGGCAACTTAAAATCGTGAAGCAAATCTTATTTTCAACTTTGCACCAAGTTTCAACTCTAAGAAGACAAGAAGTTTTGTTTCCCAGTTCTCCTTCGGCCATCTGTTCGTGTTTTGTTCAGCGTTTGTAATTAGGATAGGAAATGAGTGACAATTTTAGATTTTTTATTGTAAATATAATTTTAATTTAATTTAGTGTAATTTTTCGAATGACCAAGATGACCTTGATCTAATGCTGTAAGTATGTGTGAGTGTGTATGAGGTATAAAGTTCGAATTTTTGTACCACCCCAAAAAATATATTAAAAAAATACAGTAGTAGCAATACATTCTCTTATTTCTTGTACTAGCCTTCTGTTTGTTATTTTTCTTCGAAGAGATGCCAAATTTGGCAATTACCTAACTCAATAACCAAGGGGCTAAAAAAATTTAAAAAAATAGAAATAAAAAAATAAAATAAAAAATACTTCGGATCGGTTCAGATAACCGATCGGTTATTCGAAATTTTACAGTAAAATCCGAATCCGAATCCGAAATCTGATTTTTTCGGATAATCTGAATCCGAAAAAATCCGAACCGAACGGATAAAATCCGATCGGTTCGGATTCGAATTCGGATTTTCGGATTTTTTTGCACTCCTAGTTTTAGTCTAGTTTTGCCAAGTTTGCATATTTTTAACCTGAGCAATGCTACATGTACGCTCAAAATTTACACACTTCATTTTTTAATGTGTGGTTATGATGGTTGTCACATAAGGAAGTTTATAAAGTGTATCAATTTTGAGGGTACAAGTAACATTATTTTTTTAACCTAGGGCATGGAGAGAACTTCGTCACTATTCTTTTCTTTGAGTAATAGCTCAATTTTTACAAAGTTCAACCTTTCCTATCTTGATTTCTCTTTGTCTATGAAATAGAATCAAATGTTTTGTTTAATTCTTCTGTGGCTAAACATTTAATTCCTTGACTGACATACGAAGTTTTTGATAAGATCTATTTGATTTGGTGATGTGTAGGTATGATTTTTATGAGTTTTAGTATTGAAGTTTTTACAATGTAACAACATACTTAGCTTATGTGTTTGTTCTAGACTGATCAACTAGGATTACAGGACCGAAAAATTGTTAGTTTCTCTTCAGTTTGAGTTTGCAAACAGATAGTAAGACTTAAGTCCAAAGACTACATTAAGATTAGGGATGGACAGTAGATACTAGGAGAAAATGCAAGAAAAACATAAACATAACATAATCTACGCTAGGTAAAATTAGTTAGTCGTAGTTAGTTAGTATCTTCTTAGTATTTTTTTCTGCAACCAATTGTAAATGGTGAGAAGGTGAGCATATAGTACCTAAATATGTCCAGGCTCATGCTTAGAAAATTTTTAGACTCAGTAGCAAGCTACAACACAAAGTGTTAAACAACTTAAGAAGTCACCTATGGACTAAATCTACCATATGATCTATCTCTTGAACCAAGTGGTCAACTAAGGTAATTTCTCATCTTAAATCTCCTCAAAACTATTCAATTCTGTCTTCTCTTTGCTCTAGAGTCAATAGATCTTAGTTGAGTCATTCGTTTTACAAAAAATTCCCTTAGTTCACTATTTTGCAACAATTCAACTAAGGAATATAGGAACTAGAAGTTTCATCCATTACTCAGTGGATACAACTCTTATAAGTCACTTTGCTACCTTTGTAGTTTAGTAGAGGAGTAAGGGAGAATTAAATCTTGCATTGGAGGAGCGCAAAAACTGTGAGAAACTGACCAAGCAAGTTGGTGCTGTTAAATGTCCCACACCGGATAGATAAGTAAGAATATTCAAGTATAAATAAGTTAGTTGAGTTGAACTCCAATACCTTGGACCTAAGGTTTTAATGAGGGCAATTCACCTAGTTATCAAAAATCAACCTTCCACGCGCACCTGCACCCACGAGACCCACAGTATGTGGGCTCGATTCTCTTCAAAGCTCGTTGACACATGTGAGGGCCGGGCGGCCCGTTGACCCTTGCGAGGGCCGGGCCAGATCTCTTCAAAGGCTCCGAGATCCGAATAATGAGCCGGGTTAGTCTTCTTAACATGGTATCGAAGCAGGTTCCACTGCGTTTATGCGGTGTGGGTGTTCAAGTCCGACAGGACTTGCTTAGTCGGACTTATGGGGAAGTGTTAAATATCCCACACTGGATAGAGAGTAAGAATATTCAAGTATAAATAAGGTAGGTGAGTTGAACTCAAATACTCTGGGCCTAAGGTTTTAATGAGGGCAATTCACCTAGCTATCAAAAATCAACTCTCCACGCGCACTCGCACCCACGAGACCCACAATATGTGGGCTCGATTCTCTTCAAAGCCCGTTGACCCTGTGAGGGCCGGGCAGCCCGTTGACCTTTGTGAGGGCTGGGCAGCCCGTTGACCTTTGTGAGGGTCGGGCAGACCGTTGACCTTTGCGAGGGCCGGGCTAGATCTCTTCAAAGGCACCGAAACCCGAATAATAGGCCGGGTCAGTCTTCTTAACAGGTACCCCTGCCGGGGAAAGACATAGGTTCAACTACATCTAGTTTTACAATTTCTTTATTTTCCTACTTTTATGTTTGTTATATTTGCTTTGTTCTTTGTGTTCCTGTCTATCTTATACCCAGAGAAATACCTCATAAATTAGCAAACACATCCACTTTTGATCCTCAAGTCGGTGAGAACTTTGAAGAAGACATTTGCATCAAAGAGGAAGCACACTGCCCTTAATTCACCCGAAGCTTAAGGAGGTGCAAATTGTGGTTTGACAATGTGCCTGCATCGGTGGGAGCGAACAATGGTTTTCTTATTATCTTTAAAGTCGGGTTCCGTATCAAACTATTTATAGAACCCTAGTACATGCCTATTTACGAAAATTCCGCTATGTTGTGCTTACGCTGCTCTCCGCTTTGTCCGCCCCGGCATCTGCCTTCTTATTGTGGCACACACAAGGTTTGAGAAGTCGGAAAGTGGAAGCGTGGTGGTCGGAGGCCGGAGGCCGCCCATGAGCTGCAATTTACCCTGAAGCATTACCTGAATAACGTACCTCAACCCCATTGTAAACCATGTCATAAGCTGAGGCATCCAGACTAAATGCTTAATGTCGGAATTGGGATTTGTTGAAGAAGGATCAGAATTCTGATTCCCAATATTATGTGGCTTTGTAATGCAGAGTCTGTGTGGATCCAATTCCCACCAGGTAGTTCATCAGCAGCTCCTGAAGGCATTGTTGAGTTGGAAGATGATAGTGTAATCTCCCATACTGACCTGACCTGTTTGGGCTACACTCCATATTAGATCTCACACTCCATAGTCCATACACTCGAGAAAACCAGAACTAGACTATTTTGCCCCAACCATTCTGGTAAAAAATCGAGTTATGATGATTTAAATGAAGATTTTTTCGAACCAGTTACCGGCTTTGCGGAAAAATTACGTGAGCGGAGATTACATAAAAAGCTATGGCTAGTATGGAAAGTCGAGACAAAGTTAGTCAACCTCCTGATGTACAGGAGAAATCTTCTTGCAAGTGTAGCTAATGATATTGTACTATCAGAAAGAGCAAACTTATATGGAGACTGAACAAACTTGGGTAATGGCCCAGAAGATTGGTGTGTCCATGGTATTGTCAAGTGAGCAGATAATCGACAACTTAATGATAAAGTTAGCAACCAGTACAGTGAGAATAAAGCAAGAGGGCCTTCAGAAAGAATTAAGAGATCAATAGTTAAGAAATTGGTAACTAAAAACAAGGTGGAATTATTGTGTATACAAGAAACCAGACATGAGGAAATGAACATTAGAAGGTGTAAGAAGATACACTTGCTATAATTTAGGTTCTAGCTGTAGTCGTCTGGATAGGTTTTTACTCTTGGAATCTTGGCTCGAAACCTGGTCTGACTGATATCAGCATGGACTAGGTTGAACTTTATCAGACCACTGTCCCATCCTGCTAAAAACAGAAAGTTTGAACTGGGGGCCCAAGTCATTTCACACTCTAAACAGTTGGAGTGAGGTTCAAGGCTTCAGGGATATTGTGAGGAAGGAAGGGGATTCCTTTTGCTTACTAAATTAAAGTTGCTGTGGGTAAAACTTAATGCTTGGAATAAATTGGAATATGTCAAAAAGATGGATGTCTTGAAAATTGAAATCTATATGTATGATCTGAGAGCTGAGGAAACACAACTTTTACCAAATGAAAGTAAGCTAAAACGGGAATGTTGGCTTAAACTGCATCAAGCTTGTCACAAAGAATGAAACTATACTGTTTTAGAAGGCATTTTTCAAAATGGATAAATGATGATGATAATAATACTTGTTATTTTTCACCCAAAGATCAAAAGTAATAGAAGAAGGAAGTATTAGAGGCTTAACTATCAATGGCAGTTGGTGTGAAGATGTGGTGGACGTGAAATAAGTGATTACTAACTATTTTGAAATGCAGTACACAACATATCCTTTGCCTCGTCCTTGGCTGAATCTGCAGGATCATGCTCGTATATTTTATGAAGAAAATGCTATGCTAACTCAAAAATTCTCATGAAAGTTTAGTTTAGCCCCAAATGTCTATGGAACTTTCATGAAAGTTTAGTTTAGCCCCTAGCTCACATCCTGAGGGAGAGATTATTGTAAATATGTACATGACTTTGATTTTGCTTCAATGGAGTCACTTAATTACCAAAAAAATTGTTTTACTATTTCAAACGCCACAAATTATCATAAATCATCGTACAAATATGTCAAATAAGTGATAACCTATTGCTAGTGATATTTGAACATAAATATCATGAGTTCAAAACTCATCAACGACATGGGTCTGTCACATCGAGATTCTTAAGTATGGCTTAACTTTCTAGCATGATTTGCAAACTATTGCGATAAGACGTTAAATTTAGGTTATGCCAACAAAACTCATCGTAACATCTGTCAATTTCATATATACATGAGATAAATCCAACAAAACTCATCATAACATCTATCAATTTCATATATACATGAGAGAATGATATTTAAAATTGATTAAATAAATACACATATAAACCTATCATTACATTCTCATTTAACTATTTACTAACACGTAATCAGATGACTTATAAAAAACACGTAACCAAATGACAACCAAGCATTACTTTGCGAAAACAAATGAAATCACTATAAACCGTAATAAAACGTTTGACTGATAACAAATCCACAGTAATTATATCAAATGAAAAATTTCATACCAAAACTAAATAGACACTTTAAGTATCAAGTTAGAGGTTCATTTATAAAAAAAACCTTAAGGAAAACATAAACCTCGCCGTCAAATTCCAATTGAGGTGCTTGCTTCATCGTCTGCACTTCTGTCAATTGACCGGAGCGGCGGTGCAATACCAAATTTTAGTAGGTAAGCAGTTTCATAAGCAGGGCGTAATGGCAGTATAACTTGAGCGTCAAGATAAGCATCACAGGAGAAACACCACACAGAGAGATCACTACAACAAGCAACAAACGAATGCGAAAATGGAAATAAAGGGGAAATAAAATCTGCTGACTGTTGCTAAACCAAAAATAATTGTGGCTAAGAGACTACAATTATGAAAAACACCTGTAGCTCAGGGCCAAGTTATGGCCTTTCTGTTGATAATGTTCCAGCATGTGCATGTTCACAAAACGGCTGCATAGTACATCTTTGCAGCATAAGCACAGCCAGTTCTCCTCCTGATTCTGACAACTTTGCGAGTCCAGGAAAAAAAGAAGGGTCAACATTAAAGGAACAAGTTTGCTTTAGGCGATGCTGAAGTTTAAAGATGCATACAATACAACAATAATCAATAACACTCCTCACGGTTACAAACAATGTCAATGGAAAATCTAAGAGACAAATACCAAGAGCTTGGCTTTCATATTGCAAAACAGTGGCATTGCAATTCTTTGAGTGATGCCATCAAAGATGATCCAAAGCACCTTGTTACAGAGACCCTTCTAAGAATTTGTCATATACCCTTTAGCCTTTCCAATGTATGAGGAACAAGGAAGGGACGGATAATGGGTATTAAATTCTACTTGTATATATCGATTATATCATGTTACATAGCAACATGAGCTAAGCACATTGATTTCTTAACTATGAATCTCATTTCACATCAACCCAACAGTAGTGCCAAGTAGACAACAGAAATTGAAGGAAGGCATGCAAAAAGACTCAGCCTCTCCATCTGCACATTAACATTCATCCCAAGCCCTACAGGATATCCTATCCTATAAACAGCTAACTCAGTTGCTACATATATATAATAAATAGGTTAATTGACATCCAAAATTCAAATGCGTCTATCAAAACCAAATACCCACCATTTGCAGGGAGTATCCGGCGTTGGTATGCGAATCAACTCCGATGACAAGGAGCCGAGATGGTCACAGTGGGTCCTTGCGTCAACCCAGCCCGATTCGAACCCGCCTAAGATCGATAGTTCATCTTTTTCGGAAACGATAGGAAGAGAGGACGAGGCGGCCATAGATAGTGCAGGAATTACATGATTGTACATTTATTTAACACCATTTATTAATCACAAATTTTATTATTTATATTTAATTATTTATTTTAATTATGATTATTGACACACGTTAATATCAATAAATTATATAAATAAAGTAAATATAAATAGTATTTTCCTTACACCATACCACCCCTAATAATTTATCAAAAATATTACCCTTTTTTTTGATATAAAATTTGTATAAACTAATAATAAAATTATTTTGTTAATAATTAATAAATATACTATAGAGTAGATTAAATCTAATCCAATAATTAATGTCAATTTGTAACCAAAAATTTGTACAGCATTTCTCTTTATTTATTTCTGCAATAATTCTATTTGTTTTTATTTGTTTTTATTTTTATTTTCTTAAAAATATTTATAAAACAAAAATAAAAGTAGATTACTTTTTCCCAATTAATATGATTTAAAAAAAATGTTAGGCGTACAAATTTTTTATACAAAGTAATATACTAACAATTCGATTAAATTTAATATCATTTACATCATATTTATGAATTACCAAACCAACAATTCAATTGGTATTATTAATTTGTACAAAAAAAAATTTATACACCTAATATTTTTGATAATTTTATTAATTGAAAAAGGGGAAAGTACAAGTTTAACTCCAAAATATAGCTAAACTATCAATCTTTGGTTTATATATAGCTAAATTCAAGTGTCAATGGCTAAGTGCCTAATATATCGTATTAATGCAGATTGCTTGAATTTTAATTTATTCTTATATAAAAATGATAAATATATTATCTAATTTGACTTGTGCCGAAATTATCAACTATCTCATGATTTTTGCGAAAGCTCTCGGGATAGAGTTATCAGAACACATGAATACACTCTTTCAAATGAAATTTTGGGATCAAAAAAATTACAACATAGATGAGTAGTTGCTAGTATAGTTGTTTGGTAAATGATCCGAAATAACCATTTGTACACAAATTTTTTTTTATCACCAATAAACATACTTACCTTACCTACAAAAAAAGAAAATAATACCCCCAATCCCAAGAATCTGACTCGTTAACAACATTATGGTAATTGAGTTCCGTTGGAGTCTAATACCTGATTGAAGATTATCTATATATCCCTTCCGTTCAAATGGCTATTCATTCTTCCGGAAATATGGACTCTGCATCAGTTTCAATGATTAGAAACTAATTTCAGGCTGAAAGCTTGTTGTTAGCGTAACGTCTCTCCAAAGTATCCACAAATGCAATAAAATACCTCACACAAAAGTTTAGGGGACGATAAACTTCTGTGCACGCAGATCTCACCCCCACACAAAAACTAGTCACTAGTCTCTCTCTTCCGCACATATACTCAACCACTCTCTCGAACTTCTTGCTGCGTACTTCACAAATTGCAGTTCAGATTCATGTATGGCACCTTGCTCTTGAAGATCCATTGTGTTTTTCCCAACCGCTACGCGATTTATTGATCTTTCTTGCAGGTTCGAAGGTTGATGCAACAAGGGATGGAGGCGTGACTCGAATTTTTCTTCAGGCAGAAATCACAATGTGGGAGGCCAGGTTTCGGGTTTAACGAGTCTGGAGTGCATTGTTATGATGGTGGCTGCTGTTTCCGGACCGGCTTCAAAAATCGAAACCCCAACCCCCAAAATTACAGCCCCGCGAGATGAGGTTTCGAGGAGACTGCCATTGTTGGCTTCCGAGAAGGACAACAGTAATGAGGGCGGAAATAATCTGAGAAAACCTAAATCAAGAGTTGTCTCTAGGTACATGTCACCTTCATCTTCCACTTCGACTTCAAATTCGTCATCAGTTTCGTCATCCTCATCTTCGTCCAGAAGGTTACCGTCTCCTTTGATTTCTAGAAGTTCAACTCCCTTGCCCTCTATGGCCCCCAAGAGGTCTGTTTCTGTCGACCGCAGGCGGCCTGCAGCGGCGAGGCCTCTGATACCTGATCTTGATTATAGAAGTGGTGGTGGCACCTCTGAGGTTTCAGCTGCGACAAAGCTTTTAGTCACCTCAACTAGAAGTTTGTCCGTTTCCTTTCAAGGTGAAGCTTTCTCATTGCCCATTAGCAAGACTAAGGTGGCTCATGTTTCAACAAGTTTAAGTAGTGTGAGGAAAGGAACGCCAGAGAAGAGGAGAACTAGCACGCCATCGAGAGGGAAGGTGGATGGGGGAGGAGATCAGGTGGAGAGTCTTAAGCTTGTTGATCAGCATAGGTGGCCTGCTAGAAACCGACAGGTTAATTCACTTTCAAAAAGCTTGAATTATAGTGGCACAGATGATGAAAGGAC
The DNA here is from genome assembly GCA_025802335.1 of Pinguicula primuliflora. NCBI lineage: Eukaryota > Viridiplantae > Streptophyta > Magnoliopsida > Lamiales > Lentibulariaceae > Pinguicula > Pinguicula primuliflora. Next base: position 3,406 of record JAOYMZ010003009.1, on the reverse strand, counting down.
TAAGCTAATTGGCTCTAGGAATGCAATTCGAGCACTTCAGCAGTCAGTGATTGATGAGAGGAGATCTTCTTTTGACGGAAGGTTGAGCCTTCAATTGGACATCCAGGACCTTCAAAAGGCTTTCCCACGAGGTCCTAATGGAAATTCAGTTAGTAATGAGTTATCTGTGAATTCTGATCTTACTGCATCTGATTCAGATAGTGCTTCCTCGGGTAGTACTGCTGGTGTGCAAGAATGTGGTGGAGCTTCCAGTGCACTGAATGGTCCCCGAGGAAGTGCTGTATCAGCAAGGTTTTGGCAAGAAACAAACAGTCGGTTAAGGAGGCTTCAGGATCCAGGTTCACCTCTAACCAGTAGTCCAGTATCAAAAATGACTGTCACTCAAAAAATGAAAAGATTCTCGAGTGATGGACCTCTGTCATCTCCACGAGCAATGTCGTCTCCTATTCGTGGGGTTACTAGGCCTGCATCGCCGAGTAAGCTTATGACGCCTGTAGGATCATCTCCCTCCCGGGGCCATAGTCCAGCGCGAATTAGAAATGCTGTTAGTACCATATGCAACAATTTCGTTGAAACACCTTCGGTCCTCAGTTTTGCTGTTGATGTTAGGAGGGGAAAAGTTGGGGAGAATCGAATTGTTGATGCACACCTGTTGAGACTTATCTACAACCGACACCTGCAATGGCGCTTTGAAAATGCAAGAACCGAGGCAGTTTTACTGGCACAGAAGCACAATGCAGAGGTAAGATCAATTTACTCTTTGCCATGCAATGACATTTAGAGTATAAATTTAGTGAGTTCTTGTATTTGTCAATGAAGAGAGATGTCTAACGCACCATTTATTTACCTCTTATATCCTAATCAAAATGATGATAAAGCTGAAATCTTATTAGATGTGATACCGTATGGTTCTTTTCAGGAAAGATAGTTGTTCTCTGAGATTTGTATTTCTTGATGTAAAAATGAACTATCCGATCCATAATTTGCATCTCCTTTTTTCCATCTTGCTGTGCATCTCTCTTCAGTGCATTGATATTTCATATATGAGAACTACAGTTGTTTGTCTACATTTTTAAGCACAATTCACAGAGAAATTACATACGTACACATATTTCTTGGAATTTGAATTTTATATTTTAATCCTTGTTTTTACTAGAGAAATCTATGGAATGCATGGATACGAATCTCGGATATTCGTGATACTGTAACTAAAAGGAGAAACAGGGTGCAGCTGATGAGGCAAAAGTTGAAACTAGCGTCAGTTCTGAAACAACAAGTAAGTGCTAGTCTCATCTCCAAATGTGAAACATTTTTCTTATTAGAAGTGTAGGATGACAAGTATTTTGTTTGATTATAGTACCATTACCTTGTTTGCACCGATAGGTGTAAATAATAATCATCAAATGCTCAGAAGTAATTAAAGAAATAATGGTCCTGAAGTTTGTCTGTGTATTTTCAATGTAGATGAAGTTTCTAGAAGATTGGGCTAGTTTGGAGAAAGACCAATCAGTCTCTTTGATTGGAGCTATCGAAGCTTTAAAGGCTAGCACCCTTCGTCTTCCTGTCATTGGAGGAGCATCTGTATGTGCCTACCTATGTAGAAAAAATTCTCTTCCATTTATTTGAATAAGTTATAATATACACTATGCTGTCAGGCCAATGTCCAGAGCTTGAAGGATGCAATTGGCTCTGCTATTGACGTTATGCAGGCAACGACATCTTCCATACGTTTTCTTCTGCCAATGGTAATACTCATGTGGTGGTGAATATATATACTTTAGGCGTGAAGGCTACTTTTGTGGTGAATTTGAATGCTTAATGAGTTTCACACAATGCGAAATATATACAAATGAGTGGTGCTGTAGCATTTATTTTATTTTGTTGTAATACACTTGGTCCGCGACTCTGCAATGAGCGACATCAATCATTTTCAGGTCGAGCAAGTGAATTCTCTAGTTGCCGAACTGGCTAAGTTGACCAGCCAAGAACGAGTTTTACTAGAACAGTGCTCAGATTTTCTTTCTTTGCTGGCAGTCATGCAGGTGGAGTTCCTTTCTGTCTCCTAAGCTTTTCTGAACATTAATCCGCATTCACTATAACTATCTTCCTAACTGAAATAACAGGTTCATGATAGTAGCCTGAGAACGCACATAGTACAACATAACCGTTCACCATCTTCATGACAAGGACCCTAGAAGTACTGATTGTAGTCAGCATTCTACTTTTAGATGCTAACACCGTACAGAACCTCATGGAATCAGCTATGCTAACAGACACGAGGACAAGAGGACTGATCTTTTGGGCTTCTTGATTGCCTTTTTTTTTGCAGCATATTGTTTTTTTCAGCTGTGGCCTTCAGGTATCAAGTATTACAAGTAAAAATGAGTATTGTCCTCACTAATTAGCTTACTTGATTTTCCCTGTTCGAAAGTTCATGTATATATATGTAAGCTCTTCTTGTTGATCCTAGTTCTATCTTGGAGTATCTCACACGTAGGCTGCAGCATCTGAATCGCCTTGTAGTTCAATGTTTTCGTTCTCTTAGTGTAGCACATTGGTATTATCTCAAATGTGTTCCTTTATTATTTCTTTCATGAATGATGTACCTCTTTGATCTTGCTTTGGTGGGAAAATATGGTGATTGGCAGAATGTTTGATGCATATGGGTATTGTTTTTCTTTTCTCTCGGGTTGCGGTTGAGTTACTTTTGTGGGGCATAGTGAGTTTACATTTCTATCATTGCTGGCCTTGCTTTTGATTGCAGCTTTTAAGTAACCAAAATATGTTCTTGCTGCAAGTGGAAGCAATACGCGGCTTCTTGTGAAATGAGACTTAAGTGGCTGTCGATTTTAGTTATTTAGAATCTTTAGAAAAGCAGACACTTTTTCCTCTTCGCGGATTGGATCTTAATCCTCCATATATCTAGATATGATATGCCTATTTTCAGTCACTTGACTGAAAATTCCAAGATTTTATATTTTTCTGCACTCTTCTTAATTTTTTATGTTGATAGATTGATATCTGATGTGAATCGAGGGAGTGTTGTCGACTTGTTCTGGGAAGGGAAGGACAACGAAGAATTCCATTTTTTTGTTTTTGCAATGTATTTTGTTCAGGTACCGAATACTATAGTGTTGAATTTTAATCTGGATCGTTATATCAAAATTTGATGGTGAGAAGCGTTTTTAACTATATGTAAGGATAGGGGCATATATCCGGTTATATCAATACTTAAATTTGTAGGTAAGACTTTGGGGAGTAATTTTCGTATGTACAGTACGGTAAAAAGTACAATCCATACTTGCCATTATCCGTTTTCGAAATTGGTCGCACCATTGGAAAGCTTATAAATTGTAGATGAAAATTCTCATGCTTGGCGACTTCGTAGCCGGAAATTTCTAAAATC
>JAOYMZ010002989.1:0-24234 GCA_025802335.1 Pinguicula primuliflora | reverse complement strand
TTCATAACAATTCATAATAATTCATAACAAATCAATAATAATTCTTAACAATTCCTAAAAATTCCTAACATTTATTAACAATTCGTAAATACAATAAATCCTAACCAAATTGCAAGATTAAAAACGAGAATCGAAATCGGATTCGAAGAGTACAAATAAAATTCTAAACGGTTACCTTTATCGGATTCAAAGAAAACAAGTAGGAACAAGTGAAACTCAGATGAAGGAAGACGAAAAACGAGAAATCGGTGCCGGAAGAGTCGAAATCGGAGGAGGAGGAAGAAAAAATCGCTATGAGGAAGACGAACTGACCGGTATTGGGCGAATACATAAAAAAATTTTATACCGGTCTTTGGAAGACCGGTATTTCGACCTACCGGTCTTCAAATGACCGGTATATTTTTTACCCGCCAAATGGACTATACCGGTCTTCGAATGACCGGTAAGGTCTTAATGACCTTTGATTAACTTTGTTAATGACGCTTGGTTTTTGGAAGACCGGTATTTTATTATACCGGTCTTCTGAAGGCTGGTTAATCTCACTGGTCTTCCAAAGATCGGTGCATGACATTTTCGAAAATTAGATGCTATTTTGTGGCAAAAACAAAAATTTTCCACCACCGAGGATGCAATAAAAAACTAGTTTTTTTATTATAACCATAATATCCGGAATTATTTTTTGTGCGACTAATCCATGAGATCCATACAAAGAGACCCCTCCACATGGACCGGGTATGTCTCGTGCCTTTGACCCGTGGTCGTGGCCCCAAAAATTGTTTGCACACAGTAGAGACCCGTGTCTCGTGCCTCATCCCCTTTGGAGAGTTAAGTCTCAAGCCTTCACCACTAGGTCAAACCTTTGGAGTTATCAATAATGGTAGTTATACAAAAAAATTATACAGCATTTTGTATAACAATGATGTTGTTTTATATATTTTAATTTTTTTTTAACTTCAAATATTACGCAATATCGTTTCACTAATCATATAAGATCAGTCTTTGGTCAAAGAGGGTTGGCCTAGTGGTAATGAGAGTGACAATTGCACTCACAGATCACATGTTCAAATCTCCTCAGCGACATTATCTATAAAATATATATATATATATATATATATATATATACGGGACGGCTCCGTCGCCCTCAGTTTTTGCCCTCACTATTTGCCCTCAAATCTCATCCATTGAATTCATGAAGATCCGATGGCCCCCATTTTAACAACAATTGTTTAAAAAAAACCTGGTTCTTCTTCCCAACTGAACTAGTCTCCTCCATTCACAATTCCCCGCCGTCCTCATCCATCCTCTCTCATGCCCACCCACTATTTTCGGCCATTCTCATCATTTTCGGCCGTTCTCATCATTTTCGGCCGGTCATCAATCAAGATTTGAACCCAATAGTTTCTGGCCATTATTTTCGGCCAATAATTTTCTCCCATTATTTTCGGCCAGAAATGTTCGCGAGTGGTGGAGGAGAACTCGTGGAGCAGCAGGGCAGCGTGGGTTCCGGTGGAGCAGCACGGCAGCGTGGGACACAGTGGAGCAGCACAGTAGCGTGGGGCATAGTGGAGGAGCACGGCAGCGTGGGGCACGGTGGAGGAGCGTGGCGGCGTGGGACACCGTGGAGGAGCGCGGCGGCGTGGGACTTCAGTAAGATTTTTTCGTCGGAAGGAAATCTGCCGTCGGTAGGAATAGGGCGTGAGAAGAGAATCCAACAGAGCTTTGTGTTACTCAATTTCTTGCTGGAATGAAATGAACGAAGTCAGCGGAGGAAAAAAAAAGTGGGTGGAGGAAAGAAAAAATGAAGTGCGCGAAGGAAAGAGATAATGAAGTGAGAAGACAGAGAATATGTAAAGTGAATTTTTAATTCATTAAAATGCAGCCATTAGATTGAGATGAATGAAAGGTTGAGATTTGAGGGCAAATAGTGAGAGCAAAAACTGCAGCCTTGCGTGGACAATTTTTTCAATTAGCCATTCGTTCTCGAAAAATTGCAGACGGTTGCAATTTAGTGAAGTGAGGTCACGTGCAACTCCAAATTTCGGATATTTAACTTTTATTTTATTTAACTTGGACCATTAGATCTCACTAAATTAGTGGTTAAGATTTCATGTAAAATAACATGTATAACTACATGTGAGGGGATCCTTCCCCATATATATTATATATATATATATATATTTATTTATATGTAAATTTGTTTATATTTATAAACTATTTTGTATATTAGATTAATTTGTTCACATATTGTTTATTTTAGCGGTTAGAATGTGCTTATCACAGAGTCAACTACATTCACCTGAGTCTTATTAGGTTTTAGGTGATTTGAGTAAACACCGCAGTAGTAAAGTTATAAATTCCAGATTTGAGATTGATACAACACTGGAAACAAATCCCCCTTATATATCATAGACTAGTGTTTCACCCAAGCATACAACAAATTAATTTCGTTGCTGGTTTTTGGGGTTCATATCTGAGTATAGATATGAAAGAGGACTTGGTTGAGAGATGGCATCCGACAACCGACACGCTTTGGCTGCAATTTGGAGACTGTACGATCACTCTCCAAGATGTTTCGATGATTTGGGGTCTCTCCATTGATGGTTCACCTGTTGTTTACGAGGGCCCGTCTTATTTGGCAAAATGGAGCACTCCCATGTGTGTTGAATACATGAGGGAGTTCTACCACATGAAACTACCTCAAACTGCATTTAGATACTCGGAGGTGGAGATTAAGCCGATAGGGGAGTGGCTATCGCATTAGCGTATTGTCGATGCCAGTACTGATGAGTATGTTGAGGTCTATACCCGTGGTGTGATGACTCTTATTCTTGGAGAAATTTTATTGTCGGATACATCCTGTAATAAAATTCTTGTAAGGAACTTGCACTTACTTGAGGATTTAATCGAGTTCGCACTTATAGATGGGGGACTGATGCTTTTGTGTTGCCTCCAACGATACTTGAAGTATTTGGCAACAAATACCTGAAGAGGACACTCAGTATTGATACTATGTCCCATATAGTCAGGAGTATTCGGATGCAACTGGATGTGATTCGACATAAGTAGGTGAGTATGTATATTTATTTAGTTGTATAGTACTGTACATTCATTGTATATATTTAATGACGGTATCTAATTCCAGTTTGAGTCAACCCCTTACAGTTTGAGTCATATTTACTGCAGCTACAGCGTGCAGAGTCGATACTACACATGTATTATACATTCACCCAGTTGCGAGCTTCACTTGAGCTGATCCGATACAGACTGGAAGCTCCGTTAGACTCTGCCTCTCAACCTGACTACGAGTGGATGCAACGGGGCACTCCTCCACTGTCCTCTAGTGGCATACGTAGTTTGACCCTGCAGCTCGGTGTAGGAGATTTTCATCTTACTCTCAGCACAAGCACATCTTACGCAACGCCCCACACTACTCATTGTACCCTCATTTAATTCGCACTTGGATTTGGATGTCACCCATATTATATTAATTGGCGTGATAATTTATGAAATGTTTTGATTTATAAAAATTACAAACAATATTTTTAACTACTTATTTTGTTGGGATAAGTTATATGTATTTTACAAATAAATCTATACGACAAAAACATTATTATAATTTAATATATATTACTTACCCCAAAAAAATTTAATATATATTATCATATAATATTATTATATGCACCGATGTGTTCACTAATTACACAAATTATTCGTGCTTAATTACACTGGTGTTCCAGTGAGCGGTACATTTTAATACCGCTCACCAAAAGGTCGATGCGTGACACTAGTATTTTCAAAAGAATGGTCAGTAATAAATAACAAAAATAAAGTAACAAATATGGCAAAAGGACAAATTTGCCGAAATATTTCACATAAGCTTTCAAAATCAAAATTTGAAAAAAAAAACTATAACGAAATTTCACAGAAATTTCAAGTGTGGGTTCTGCTCTCGTTTGTCTAATCTTAATTTCTATTCTCCATCATCTCCATGTGCGTTGTAACAAAAGCAATAGGAAAAAACATGATCAGGCTACCATTAAACCGAAAATTTAAACCGAAAAATTTAAACCGAAAAATAGGGAACCCACACAAAAAATGATAAAAATATCTTCACCACTTAGCACATAAACACAGTCGGACCAAAGGTATTTTCATCATTTTACTCCATTTGGTCATGTGTTCGGTTTAGGTTTCCGTCCATTCAGCATTTCTCAATGATGCAATAGATGAGAACACTACACATTGTATCGAACTATTAGCTACGCAAACAAGGTAACTCCCTGCCACCAGGTCAACTAAGCCCAAAGAATGACAGTGCATGAGTGGCTGTCAAAACACAAAATCCTAGCTTTCATAAAGCACTACTTAGCAAGAACAGGAGCAATGATTATCATTACTCTTATAGTATCCAGGCATACCACCAATAGGTTAAATTATCGAAAAATCATCATTGTATCTAAAGTTCAAAAGACAACAAACAGCTAAGAAACCAAGAAATCAGGAGGAATGATATGGCAGACGAAAATTTGCTCACGAATGGCACACGGGTAACAGGTGTTAAGATTTGAATGGATGAAATTTTGGATGGGATGTTTAACACTTTTTTTGGGAAGGTGACAGTTGGATGGAGTGTGGAATTCGTCCCCTCATTTTCGTGAACTATATCATTTTTGGAAATCAGTGGCATGTTGAAAGCATAGCAAGTCTACTACAACCGTGTTAAGCATAGAAGAAACCAACATAATCAAATGATGGGTCATTGGCCTCAGCATCCTTTTCAATCACAACTTCGGTTGTGACTCCCATTTTGGCCTTCCATTCCCGGATTCCTCGAGAGCAATCCTCACAGGTTGAGGTTTTCCTTCTCTTTTTTTCCTTTTCGTTCTTTGTTTCATAGACTAAGGTCGAATACCAGAGTCCATAGGCTGCTTTTAATATTTTATTTTGGGGTTGATCATTAGGAAATCCCAACACTGCATCCATCTCTGCAATAATCAAAGGATGCCAAATTGATGTAATATGTAGATAATAAACAGAAAGACCAAAAGAAGTAACAACTTGCCTTCATTTGAAATTTCGGAATGTCTCGGACATAGCGTCTGTAGAAAATAAAATAAAAATAAGTGTTTTATATGTAACAAGCAACGTTAGATTAGGAGCCACTTCAACTAACCTCTTTCATCTCCTTGCAGTATGAATCCATCAATTGCAGCGCATAATCATCCACAAACGTTGTGAAATTGCAAGCACCTTGTTGAATTAATGAAATACAAACATTATTTATCTAAAAGCAACAACCAAAACATTAGTAAACCGTGGTTTAAATAACAAACCTAAGAACAGAAGAACAACTTTTTTCAAATCAACCGCTTCAAACTTGTTCCCACTTTGGAAAAACAAGATCGGAGCGTAGGTCCATGTAAATCTGCCAAGATAACAGTAGAAGAATGACAAAATGTTATGACGTAAACTATAAAAAATTGACCAACATTATGCATTAGAAAATGATTCGAACTAAAGGAGTTAGTCTGACTTACTCACTGAGATCAAGTTCATTGTTCGTGATGTTTTCCTCTACGTTGATAACCAGCCCAGGTGCATCCACCAATCTATAAACATGCCTGATACACGAGGGTTTCACGGCAAATAGCACAAAATCTGTTTTCTGAAAATTATAAAGTGAATTGAAAGTTTACTGCTTGGAAATATAAAATTGTAACTTGATAAGGAAAACAATGCAGGGGCATACCAATGCTTCAGACACCTGATACACTCTTTCTTCAAAAGAGCTACCATCCAGATCATCCAGATTGACGAAAATGGAGATATCAACAATGATAAGATCATGTAATTCCCTACAGCTTTTGATGCGGCTTTGGATTTTATTCAATACAGTTTCCTCAAGATTTGACTCTGTATGACTGGGGGAGGGGGGAAACAGAACGATTAACTGAACCAAACAGAAAGTAAGTAGCATATAGAGAATCCTTACATTCCGAAAAAAGGAATTTCGGCCACATCAGCATTACGGGCCAACACATCCAATGCAGAAGATGCATCAGCACAAACAAGAGTAGGCTTCCAACCCATATTCTGGTAGTAGGAAGCATACTTTAGACTTGTGTTTGCTGTCTTTGATCCTATAATTGTATAAGGGTTATGCATGAAGCAAGAGACAAAATGACAAATCAATGGAAAGAAATTAAGAACTCAATTCTTCCAATGCTTAACAATTTCGAAGGAAAATTGTACCTTCATCCCTAAAAATAATTACAACAGTGGGTTTCCCTTTTGTTGGGGTGAAGGAAGCTTGGTTGCTGCCTACCACCTTGTGCAGATAATTGAATATTTGCTACATATAGAACGAAAACATGAAGTAAAATGAAACTAAAAAACATCTAATAATAATTGACAAGAAGTATCCAAACTAATTGGGAGCAGAAACAATACACCATATGAATTCAAAAAATATCGTTGGCAGATTTACCTGGACAGCATGAAGGGAGGTCCTGTCAAATATATAAGGATAAACAGAAGATGAACTATCCACTCCAATGGATAACGTTTCCCAAGTTTCGAAGAGCCAGGGATCATCAGGTTTCAATTCAAAAGCGGATCTAGGTTTGACGACCATAATTTTATATCCGCCATCATCAAACTCTTTGAGATAGGGATTTAAATTGTTACTCCCAGATATGAATAAGACCGAGGCAGGTGGAGGATGAGACTGTGCCCATAAAGTCAAACTTTCACTCATCACTTGTCCATTATCTACGATAGTATATCCAATGATCAAAATAGCTAACAATATAGGATTACTAAGGGCAAAGAAACAAGCTAAACTAAATACCAGAAAAAAAAGTTCACAGATTTACTAACCATGACCGTGGAGGAATTTATAGACCGGCAATTTAACTGATAAAGGCCGATGTTCAACACTGCCAAAAGCTTTAATAGAAATTGGCCCATGGTGCCCTTTATCCTTAATGGCTTTTTGTATGTTGGTTACCACTACAGAGGCATTGTAGTTGATTATAGGGCAAGTGCTGAGATCCCACCAACAACTAATTTTGGAATCAGAGTACAACTCCATTTTTATGCTGAAAGGAAAAGGGAATAAACTTCATAAACTAGGCAAAACCTTACAAGGCGGATTGACGGATTTCAAACAATTTTAATGAACCCTAAAGAAAGGCATAAGCAATTTTAAAGAACCCTACAAAATGCCATTTGGGTCAATTTTGAATCTATGGTTGATGGAAGTATATGTTTTTATGTAAGCAGCAATTGAATGAATAAAAAGGATTTCAATGCATGTCTCCAAAATCAAAACTAACACAAACAAATAACACAAGTTCAAGTTCTCTAGCATCATCATGATTATTAACAACGTCAAGCTACTTGTATCACAGAACCGAAATAAGGGTAACTGGGTAACCAAGAAGTAAAAGAAATTGTTAACCATCATTTAAGAGAAAAAGGAAAATTTTAAAAAAATGATCATGAAACCAATTTATGTTGTTGATGCTTCCTCACATTCTTTAGATTTATTAATGATCCGGTTTTATGTTTGTATCCTACAACATTCTCATCTTGAATCTATAACAAGGTCGAGATGAATGAATACACATAACACCTAGCCATTTGCTAAAACACGGATAACCCACGAGATGAATGAATTACACCCAAAACCAAGGCATTTACTAAAACGGAGACAACCGAAAGTGCAAATGGTGAAACCAATTTGGTAAATGCATATGCACCCAATACCAAGATCATATTATCACAGTAAAAATGACAAAAAAATGAAAAATATATACATATATATAAGCAGAATAAACTTTTGTATAAATACAAGGCCACCCTAACGAATCACTATATAAAGATCGAAATCCAATTGGAAAAAAAATAACAGATAACAAAGAAAGCATTAGCTTCTACTAAAATAAAGCAACCGAAATTGGAGTGCCTCTTTTAATTTCGATTTCTACCCTCTTATGAAAACTTGTTCTTTTGCCGGAAGTCGAATTTAGGGTTTCTGCCATCACTACTTAAACACATAATTTATGGGCTAATGGGTTATAACTTATTAGTAAAGAAATGGTAAGGCCGTTGGGTCATATTAAAGTCCCAATAACACATCTAGTCTTCAATTTATATTCTTGCATTCTTTGAAAAGTTGCTAAGCTGTTAGAGTAAAATTGTCCCATACCGATTACAAATAGAAAAATAGACTAGTATATTAAGATATGTGGTGATTATCCATATGAATAACCACCACATATCAGCTGCAACCAAGACTATGTATCTATACAACTTGATCCATTCTTACTAACCTCTCAATATCGCGATGAAGCTGAATACCAGTAGTCGTCGTCTCTCTTTGACTGCTGATGCTGCCTCCATCGTCGTAGACACAATATATCCTATTACGGCAGCCGGAGAAATGATTCCTAAGATACCCAATTCTATGACGATTGTAGCGATAAGGTAAGCTGCAACCACGATTGGGCAAAACTAAATTCGTCCAAGGCGAAGTTAATGATCGATGAGTCGTCGTTGTAGTCGTCCATACACAGCTGGTCATTGCTCATGAAATACACGAAACCTTCACTTGACGTTCTACTCCCAATTCCTAGCCAAATCGAAAATACGTTAAAATTATTTGATTTATCTCCAAAGTCAAAAACAACACAAACAAATAACACAAGTTCAAGTTCTCTAGCATCATCATGATTATTAACAACGTCAAGCTACTTGTACCACAGAACCGAAATAAGGGTAACCAAGAAGTAAAAGAAATTCTTAACCATCATTTAAGAGGAAAAGGAACATTTTTAAAAAATGATCATGAAACCAATTTCTGTTGTTGATGCTTCCTCACATTTTTCTAGAATTATTACTGATACGGTTTTATGTTTGTATCCTACAACCTTCTCATCTCGAATCTATAAACGAGGTCGACATGAATGATACACATAACACCAAGGCATTTGCTAAAACACGGATAACCCACGAGATGAATGAATTACACCCAGCACCAAGCCATTTGCTAAAACGGGGACAAACGAAAGTGCAAATGGTGAAACCAATTTGGTAAATACATATGCACCCAATACCAAGATCAGATTATCACAATATGAAATGACAAAAAATAAAAAATATATACATATATACAAGCAGAATCAAATTCTTGTATAAATACAAGGTCAACCCAACGAATCATAAAGATCGAAATCCAATTGGAAAACAAAAGAAAATAACAGAGGACAAAGAAGGCATTAGCTTCTACTGAAACAAAGCAACCGAAATTGAAGTGCCTCTTTTAATTCCGATTTCTACCCACTCTTATGAAATCTTGTTCTTCTTCGAAAGTCGAATTTAGGGCTTTTGCCATCACTACTTATACACAAAATTTATGGGCTAATGGATTATAGGTACAGAAATGGTTGGGCCATTGGGTCATATTAATGGCCCAATAACATAACTAGTCTGGGCCTACTCAGGGCGGGCCCTGAGTAGGCCCAGAATATAACACAATTTATATTCTTACCCACGGGCGGACCTACTCAGGGGCGGGCCCGGGCTATAGTTTGGGCCCCTTTTTTGGTCCGCCCCAGAATGTTTTTTAGAAAAAAAATTGCCCACACGCCTGCATGCTAGGAGCCCATAAGCAGAACCCAACAAAATAAAAGTCCTGGGCTGGCCGTCACGAAACCGTTCTACAGTAAACCCTTAGGCTCAGGTTGGTATCCAGGTTTGCTAGGGTTAATGGGCGGATTTTGGGGTTGTCCCTATTAACACCCCGTTTGGTATCCATTTTTTTTAAATGATCTACCCGGGGTTTACTCTCCGGGCAGGGTCAATCACGGGACAACTTCCAAATTTTTGTCCCTCCTGCGAGAAGGGTTTACGAACTCCCTCATTTATACTGTCATGTGAAATTACATCAATACCCCCTTTTATTTCATTTACCCCCACTTACGATTCCATTTCCTCCTCTACTCCTCATCTCCGTTTTCTTCTTTGCTACCCTAAACCGCGACCTCTTCGTCACCGTTCCTCAGAAAAGTCGACGGCGAAGGGTCGGATGCCTAATTTCGTCCTCTGTTCTGGAAAGCAGTTCTTCCAAAGCAGCCGAAAGATGCAGAAATCCTTGAAGATCTTTTTCTGGAACAATATACGTTGACTTGGAAGTACGTCTTTCATTCATCATGGTCTTAGCTACAACCATTGTTTTCCTCTTGGGTAAGCCATTGTTTTCCTCTTTCATTTGGTACTTTTTCTACTCCGAATTTATCTGGATTTGGTGATTTGGGTAAGCCATGGTTGTCTGTGGTTTGTGTTCTCATTGTTGTTTCTGATGCTATCTTAAAAATCTTTCATAATATTCTGTATAGAATGTGTAATTGTGAAGGTGTAATTGTTGTGTGATGCTGGGATCAGACGAAATTGTTGACTGTTCAATTGTGGGTGAGATTCATGTTAGAGTAAAGTTTCTCCCTTTATAATCCACTACCAGCATATGATGTATATTTGCAGTTAGTTTCCTCTTCATCATTTCTCCACCTCCTGGGGCGTAGAGGATCTCATCACCTTCGTTATCTTGACCTCTAATTACATCCAAACCTCTAATTTGCACTATTTATCTATTTTTTATGCGTCAACGTTAACCGTGATATCTTTTTTGTTGGTAGTGATGCTTGACTGCTTGCACATTATGAGTGCTCAACTATATGTTATGCTTACTTTGTCAGTTTTTCCTAGTAATATTCCTTCATTGGATGTTCTATCAAGAGGGCGAATATACCATAAAACTTATGGATGCAAGATGAATGTTAATGATATGGAGATCGTGCTATCCATAATGAACAAAGCTGGATACACTGAAGTCGTAGAAGTTCCTGAGAGTGCAGAGATTATATTCATAAACACGTGTGCAATCAGAGACAATGCAGAGCGAAAGGTGTGGCAAAGACTTAATTACTTTTGGATCCTGTAAAGGACATGGAAGAGTAACGTTGCTACTGGAAAATCAGAGTCTGTGCATGCTCCAAAGGTTGTTGTGCTAGGTTGTATGGCTGAGAGGCTGAAGGATAAAATATTGGACGCAGATAAGATGGGTGGACGTTGTATGCATGCCTGATGCTTACAGAGACTTGCCAATGCTCTTGGAAGAGGTAGACTCGGGCTAGAAAGGGATTAACACACTTCTGTCACTTGAAGAGACTTATGCTTATATTAATCCAGTCCGTATAGCAAAGAACTCAATCAGTGCATTTGTCTTCGTAATGTGGGGTTGCAATAATATGTGTTCCTTTTGTATTGTTCCTTTCACGAGGGGAAGAGAGCGGGCACGTCCTTATATTTTTTATTTGTGTTGCATTCATATTGAATAATGTTTGTATTGTATTTTCGTTGAACTATTTTTTTCGGACATGTTTATATTGCAAGCAGAATTTTTTATGTTAGCATATGTTTTTTTGTAGTAGGATATGTTTCTGTTAAGTAGGTATTCAGGATTTGATGTTCTGCTTGTTGTTCTTGATAAAACACGATTTTATAAAGTGCTATAGGTAGGGGCAAATTGGTAAATGATACAATTTCTGGCCGAAATCTTGTTATAATCCCCCTGATACCGAACGGGCAGTTACAGTTATCCCTCTTGAAATGTAGTTGTTACCGAACAGGATTACTGAGGGTTACTGAAGGATTCCCTTAGTTATCCTACAGTTTTCCAGAACCAGGTTTATTTTGTCCTGGACACCAAACCCAGCCTTACTAGTTACAACCTTTTCACTCGGGATTTAGATTGAAAAACAGGATAACATCTACTTATTCTTGACCATCCCAGGTTGTATGGATAGAAGAAAAGGGGAGGCCATGGAGGAGTGCGACTGAGCTCTTGACGGACAGAGACAAGATTTTTTTTTTTTTTGAAAATTGACTGAGAGATCTTGAGGTAGGATATACGACTTACAGTGCGGGGTTAGGGTACGGGAAATGGGAAGGGACGATACTTGTGCAATGTACCTGAATTTCAGCTACAAATGTTGTATTGTATTATATTATTTTTTATTTTATTTATCATTAAAATATTTTTTATTAAAAAAAAATTTGGGGCACAAAATTTTGGGATTTTAGTCTGGGGTCATATTTGAAGCTAGTTACGCCTTTGTTCTTACCTTCTTTGAGAAGTTGCTAAAGTATCTTTGAGAAATTTATTATTAGTATAAACTAGTGCATAATTTGTCTGGAATCATGGAATAATTGGACAAGTAACCTTCGCAAAAATCGTATTTCGAAATGTAACCTCTTATTTCATTTTTTATTTACTTTTATTATTCTTTTACTTAAAAGGCATTAAAAAGGAAGAAAAGAAATTAAATACTAAATCCTCTTAATACCTTTTAATTAAGTCAAATCGTCGGAGACTTTTTATCTCACCGTCAAGAAAAACCTCAACCTCATTGAAAACTCCAAAAATCTCGACTCAAATCGGCTTCAACATGTCAATGGAGAAATCGTCGAACATGCATACACGAAAATCCATCCAAATTTCTGGTGATCAAATATCCGTCGAGAATGCCTCAAATACGCACACGAACTACTCTTCGCGGGAGGGAGCAGCAGCAACAGTTTTAAGAGAATTTGCTGAAATATCATGGGTGGGAAATGGTGTTACGGACGACACGAAAATATCAAGGAATGTGGGTTTGATGGTGGGAGATTACTCCGGTGGATACATTGCAAGTCATTCCCCATCTCGGAATCTTACGATAGGCATTTTGAATGAAATTTGTACATTACGACATGATTACACGATTCCATTAATCGGGTTTGGAATGGACCCCATATTAACAATTTGCATTTGGTTTGATCAATTCTCTTGGAGATTTTGTTTGATTGTGTAAAACATATACACGGGTGCCCATACACGCTGATGCACCTGAACTCTTCAGCATTCCAACGTACCTATCATCAGAGGTCTATGATAACGTGCATGTGGAGTTCCCAGTGAAGGTTACTATGCGCCAGTCCCTGTAGGTTATAGGGGAGATAAAGGAGCATTTGACAAAATGGGAACTTGCCCAAATCTAAAGAAGCTATTTCGGGCATTTATTGGACTTGGACAATTCTTGGACGTTACAACGTACTACGTTCCCTGGGCAACTTGTCCATTTCTTAATGCTAAGATGGATCGATACGCCTAAGCGGATGGAGTTATGGTTTTTGATAGATAGGAAACCAATCTATTTTGGTATTCATGAGTTTGCAATGGTGACAGGGTTTAAATGCTCGAAGAAGTCAGATCCAGATCATTCTGCGCGTGATAATCGGATAAGAGATGAGTACTTCGAAGGACTCACGCACCTCATGTTTAAAGACCTCAAGGAGAAGTGGATGGAATTGACCAAAAGATAGGATAACGATGAGGTGCAATTGTCTGAGGACACGGTCAAGCTATCAATGTTATTTATACCTGCTGGAGGGTGTGATCAAAGAAAAAAGTTGATGAACTTGTTGTGAGAATGGTAAATGATTTGTCCACGTTTAATGCCTATCCATTGGGTAATAAAGCTTACGTGGAGATCATCCATAGTGTCGGTCTTAAGGACTTTAGGGTCAAGTACTCAAAGTACCGTGAACGAAGGCAAAAAGAGACCTACACGCTGACAGGTTTCCAGTTTGCTTTACATGTGAGTTGTTTATCATTTGTTGATGTTTTCGTATATGGAGTTTATCGTGAAGATGTACCTAAGAGGTATGTGTATTCCATTGAAGCAGATTTGGGCGTTGGAGGCAATTACCAAGCTCACCCCAATGTGTGGCAACCGTATTGGTAATGGAAGCATGATGAGGTTTCCTAGGTGCTTGGACTGGAGTTATTGTCCGATGATGAGCAGTCAGGAAGAAATCATTGATGCTTTCCGCAACAAAAGGGTAAAGAACCACTTGCCACAATCTGGGTTGACGTTTATATGCATCTCTGATACCATATACGGGATTAGACAGTAACATTCATAATTCCTGTAATCATGCCTATCGTGATTCACTCACCCTGCATATACTGTGCCATGCACGAACGACGCACAACATTTGGAATTCCCGTTCGCACACAATGGTTATTTTAAAATTCAAGAATATCAACAAGTAAAAAGGAACACAGAATCAGGCACGCAATTTATTCAATACGGATTTCCTTCATACAAAATAAGAATTTCAAAATCAGTGACACAAACGACCCAGTGAAAACACATAAGTAACCACATAATCTCCATAGGCAGGAAGCTCCTCTGTAGTCATTCACATTACCCTTTTGCGAATCTTCCTCCTGATGATACGGTCATCTTTGGGATTGCTATCTCGCCAATTTGACTCTGTGAGAGGTGATTTTTGGTGCCCTATCCATCCCTTTTCCACGGTATTTATAGAGTGATGTGTAGAGGAGTCGTTACCCATTTATCTCCCTCTCCCTCCGATCTTCCCGCGTCAAGCGAATCCCCTAGCCAAATGGATTGCACACGATCTGGGTGAGATCGTGATTCACGTGTATCCCTTCTCAACTGTATAACAGGCCACATTTCCTGCAGAAATGCTATGCCACAAGACACATTGAGCACAAGACACACAAGACACACAAGACACACACACATGGCATCATATCATTCATTCATGGTGTGACCAACACTTTATAGTCATTCAATCATGCTCTGACATGTATGTATCTTGTGTTTCTTGTGCTAAATATGTCTTGTGGTAAAGTATTTGTGCATTTCCTGTTTCTTCATGATTGTCGTCAGCCCACTCTCTCCCAATTAATACACAGTTATGAGATACGGGTCGACCAGCTCAACATATAACAGGTCCGGTGAATTCGGCCCATTACCATTTCTTTTTTGATTTTTAATTTATTATAACAGGCCAGACGAAATCGGCCCATTACCATTTCTTTCTGGATTTTTAATTTATCGTTCATATACGAAAATGGTTTATACTTAAATTTGGTATTACACGTCTAGATTATAAAGTTTCCACGACATATACGTATTCCCTATTTTTATTTACCAATATTATATCCAAAATTACATACCTTTACATCCTCCCCTCCTTGGATGAAGTTTCGTCCTCGAAACTTCCAACTTGGTTGAATAGATGGGAATGCTGCTAGTGTATTTTTTCCTCTGGTTCCCAGGCCGCCTCCTCTTCACGAAAGTTGTTCCGTTGCACCTTTATGTATGGAATTTGACAAGACCTCAGTTTCACTACTTTGATGTCTATAATCTTGACGGGGTGTTCTATACGTTGTAGTTCGTCCGTAATAGGGAACTTTTCAACATCTAGCACATGACTTGGGTCTTTGACATACCGTTGTAGCTGGGAAACGCGAAATACATTGTGTATCCCGGATAGGGCAGGGGGTAACGCCAGGCGGTATGAAACTTTCCCGACCGATTCTAGTACCTCGTACAACCCAACGCATCCCGGGCTGAGTTTCCCTCCCTTGCCAAACCGATGTACTCATTTCACCGGTGAGCCTTGAGGTATGCCTTGTCTCCTACTTGAAGTGTGAGTGGCCGATGTCTAAGATCGGCCCAACTTTTCTGTCTATCTTGCGCTCTCTTCAAGTTTTCTCTGATAAGTTGTATCTTCTCCTTTGTGATTTGGACTAACTTGGCCCAGTGATTTGCCTTTCTCCTATCTCGTCCCAGCAAGTGGGGAGTCCAGCAACGTCGGCCATATAAAGCTTCATATGGAGCCATTCCCAAGCTTGAGTGATAGCTATTGTTATAGGCAAACTCGGCTAGGGGTAGGTGTTCCGCCCAGTGTCCCTCGAAGTCGAAGATCCAGGCTCTCAGCATGTCCTCGAGTGTCTGTATTGTCCTCTCTGACTTCCCATCTGTTTGAAGATGGTAAGCCATACCAAGTCGAAGTTTAGTTCCTAATGCCTTCTGCAAACTCTGGCAAAATCTTGAGGTAAATCGAGTGTCCCGATCTGATACGATGCTCACTGGTATGCCTTGCTGTCGTACAATATTATTCAAGTATTTAGTGGCTAATTGGTCCGTTGTGAAACCAACTCTATAGGGTAGGAAGTGTGCGCTCTTGGTGAGTCGGTCCACAATCACCCAAATTGCATCGTACAACTTAGGTGTTTTTGGTAATCTCGCTACGAAGTCTATAGCGATATGTTCCCATTTCCATACGGGAATCTCTAGAGATTAAAGTGCGCCGCCTGGTTGTTGGTGCTCAGCCATGACTTGTTTACGGGTTAAACATCTGGATACGAAGTCTGCCACCTCCTTCTTTAGATTTGGCCACCAGTACTAGTCCTTTAGATCATGATACATTTTATCTACCCCAGGGTGGATGGTGGTGGAAGGTGAATGTGCCTCTTTCAGGATTTCCCTCTTTATATCCCTATCTTCGGGTATTCATGTTCATCCGTACCTCGTCACTCTACCATCCTCATTCCGGGTAACCGAATCAAATTTGTCTTTTCCTTCTACTATAGTTAGTTTAATTGTGGTGTCTGCTTCTTGTGCCTTCGTGATGAGGTCAACCAAATTAGGTTCCAAGATGAGGGCCGCGAGTCTAACATCTATGGAGTCCACTACTTCAATACCCAAGTTTCCTCACTCATGTGTTAGTAGAGTTGCCATGCAACCGATACTCCTACGACTGAGTGCATCAGCAACACAATTGGCCTTCCCTGGGTGATCATGTTGAACCGGGTTTTTAGAGATTTGACATAGGGAAGAGTGATCACCCCAAACTCCAGTTTCTCTTTGATAAAGTGCCTATCAATTTCCATATGTTTGTTCGATCATGTTGAACCGGGTTTTTAGAGATATGCACCACAGCTTTATTGTCACATCGTAGCAGGCAAGGTCGATCAGGTGGAGACCTCAGTTCTGCCATCAACTTCTTTAACCACAAGACTTCTGTCACACCTCTAGCAATGCCTCACAATTCAGCTTTTGCACTCGACAGGGCCACCACCTTTTACTTCTTACTTCTCCAAGTCACCAGATTACCTCCTATTAACATGAAGTAACCCGAAGTTAATCTCTGATCCACTGGGTTTCCTTCCCAATCAGCATCCGCATAAGCTTCCATCCTCAAGGGACCATTCTTCTTGAATGTCACCCCTAGTCAGGTGTTCCTTTCAGATATCTCACAATTCTCAGGACAGCATCCATATGATCCTTTTGTGGGTTTTGTATGAACCGACTCACTACTCCAACTGTATATGCTATATCCAGTATGGTGTGGGAAAGATAGATCAGTTTCCCCACCAGGTGTTCGTACCGTTCACGGTCGACTCCAATAGCTCCATCAACAACTCTCAGGCCATGGCTAGGGACCATGGGGGTTCAGCTGCCTTGCACTCTAGCATCCCAGTCTCAGCTAAAAGGTCCAATATATATTTTCTCTGAGAAATATGGATTCCAAACTTTGATCTGGTCAGCTCAATCCCAAGGAAATACTTCAACCCCCCCAAATCCTTCATCTCAAACTCAGTGAACAAGTTCCTTTTCAGCCTACAAATCTCATCTATGTCATCTCTAGTGATGATCATATCATCAACATATATCAGTAAACATGTAACTCATCCTTCTTTCGTCTTTATGAATAGGGTGTGATCTGAATTACTCTGCTCATAACCATACTTTCTCATAGCTAACGTGAATCGTCCAAACCATGCACGTGGAGACTGCTTAATCCTATATAGGGCTTTTTTCAATAAACACACATCACAGGGTCAGAAGTCACTTGAAAAACTAGGGGTCCATCCATATATACTTCATTGTCCAGGTCTCTATGAAGAAAAGTATTCTTCATATCAAATTGGTGCAGAGACCAATTCTTGTTTGCTGCAACTGGGAACAGCACCCGAATAGTATCAATCTTGGCCACCAGAGAGAATGTCTCAGAATAATCAATGTCATAGGTTTGTGTGTAGCCCTTGGACACAAGTCTCGCCTTTTACCACTCAATAGAACCATCAGCCTTTCATTTGATAGTGAATACCCACTTACACCCAACTGGGCGCTTACCAGCTGGTAGCGTCCTCCTCTACCAGGTATGATTTTTCGTCAAGGCCCACATTTCAGCTTCCATTGTAGCTTTCCATTCAGGGACAGCTGGTGCTTTAGTCACATTCCTTAGAATCTCTTCACTATATAAGGCCATAACAAATGCCTTTGCAGACGCAGACTCTCTCCCCTGAACAAGTTAGCCATGGGATCCCGAGATATGATCCAGTGAATACTTCTTAGCTGCAAGTACTCTAGTACTCCGAGTAGGTAACACACGTGTGGGTTCAGCAATAGAGTCACGTGTGGGCTCAACAATAGGATTATCATCCCTTGACACGACCTCTCCACCTATATACTGCATAGGAGATGATGAATCAAGTCAATCATGAACATCAGGAGAAGAGGAGGGAGTACATACTTTGATATCCGGAGATGGAGCATCATGGGGTGGTGATGGCAAGGAAGCGGGCTGAACTGCAGGTGTAGGTGCAACCCTGATAGATGGAGGAGCAATCCAATCTATAGGGTCACTCATCATCTCCCTCTGCCCACTACACGGGATTGCCTGGTAGTATAACTCATTCTCCACAAAGTCACAATGAAGCGTCGTAAATACCTGCCATGAGGACGAATCATAACATCGATGCCCCTTCTGGTTAACCCCATATCTCACAAAAACACACTTCAGAGCACATGCATCCAGTTTATTATGTTGACCCTTAGGAATATGTACAAACATAAAGCTGCCAAAGACACGAGGAAGGAGGGTGAGATAGGATGGTACCCAAATATGGGAATAAAGTACTCGTAGTGGCATTCTTAATTTCAAGATCTTTGTGGGAAAACGATTTACCAAGTATGTAGTAGTCACAACTGCGTCGGGCCAAAATATCTAGGAACTCCAGAATCAATCATTAATGCCCTCATGATTTCCAACAAAATCCGATTTTTCTACTCAGCAACCCCATTTTTCTCTAGTGTGTACGGGCACGTGGTTTGGTGAACAAGTCCATCGTCAGCAAAAAATCTAGAAATTGAATTGTTAACAAACTCTCCTCCATTATCTGTTCGAACCATTTTCACTTCACCCCCAAATTGAGTGCGAATCATATGATAAAATTGGAAAGCTTTATTCAACACATTAGACTTATGCTTCAAAAAATAGATCCAACACATCCTTGTGCAGTCATCAATAAAGAACAAGAAATACCAAAATCCACCATCACCCCAATCGGGGCAGGTCCCCAAACATCAGCATGAATAAGTTCGAATGTAATCTCAGAATGTGACATACTAACGAGAAATGATGTTCTGAGTTTTTGCAAAAGTACATGACTCACACTTTCTTAGAAAACGAGAAAGCTTAGGAAATAATTTCTGAAGATAACCATCAGACGGATGTCGAAGACGATGATGCCACAACCATCCCCTCTAATCTGTAGTAATTGCCAAAGTACTGCCACACGATGTTACTTAATCCACGTAATATAGTCTAGTCCGCTCACTACCACGCCCAACGGTCTCCTTCGTCTAAATATCCTGCAATATACAAAAGGTTGGATATATCAATATAAGGTACAGTTCAATTCCATAGTAACATGACTGATAGAGAGAAGCTTGTGAGATAAGGATGGGACAAGTAAGCAATTTGATAATTTCATAGAGGGTGTTATCTCAATGGTGTTCGCCTTGGTCAATGGCAACATTTCTCCATTCGCTGTTTGAATTACTCTCTTTAGGGAAACCTGCATATTAATAATATCTGAGGCATCATATGTTAATGTGTCAGTAGCTCCACATTCAAATATCCAATTCCGAGATTTCGACCCTGCACTAAGAAGAGCATAAGATACATCATCATGAAAATTTTCGCATCCCCAAAATATTGCGGACCGCTCACTCTTCCATTTATCGGGCCAACTTCCAGCCCTGATTTCTTTATGTGCCACCCATAGTCAGATTTAAACACGGTTGGCCCAACAGAATCATTTCTAGGCCAAATAAAAAAACTATAAATTTGGCCCATTATCACTTGAATTTAAAATAAATGATGAAGGGAAAGATTGTAATTCCACGCTCCTGCCACCCTTACCTTCATACTTACGTGTGTCCTGCGTCTCACCATGTGATGGACTGTCTCCTCCACTTATCGCCTCAAGACTTCTTGTCTCCACACTCATCGGTCTCTTCTCCCACGATTTGTATCTCTCGGGTGTTTCCTGCTGGTCGGTGACACTCCATTGCCTTATGTCGCCGTCCTTAGTAAAGCCTCTGTCCTCTAATCCATCACCCATGGCTACGGTTCCCTGATTTGGCCAGTGGCCAGGTTGTCGCTGTCCTCTGCCTCACATATTTCCAGCCACCACCTTCTGTCAGTCCCTCATAAATCCCTGAATGCTGCAATAGTTACAGAACCGTGGTTCTCACCGGAATGATGAATTCGGTGGGCCCTGTTCCCCAGGTCTGATTGGTGGTTGGAGGCACGTAGCAGATTTCCGAGAGGTTCCATAGGCGGCAGCGGTGGTCGACGGTATGAGGCTGGTTCTGACTTGGGTCATTACGGAGGTCCATACGAGCCGGATCCATAGTTGGCCTCACCGGATTGTGGGCATAGATTCTCTGGAGCGGGAGTTTGGGTCGATCCATTGCCACCGGACCCATGACCCGTCTAGTGTACGATAAACCCAGACCTGAGTCCAGATCCAGACCCATTCGGATTATATCTGGATCCAGAATTGTTTCCCAGCCCCAGGATGTGTTACTGCGCCGCCTCTCGCCGGACGGTGGCATAAGCGATATCCATGTCTGGTAACTTGTCCTCTTTCAATATATCTCAAACTATGGCATCGAATACACTGTCTAGACTATGAATAAACTTGAATAACCTGTGTTCTTCTTGTAATTCGTTAAATTTGAGAACATCTCCTGGATCCCTCATAGGGTTCGGATGCCGGCGGTCGACCTCCATCCACAAATCTTTACTTTGGCTGTAATATTCTTCTATGCTTAACTACCCCTGACTCAATTTGTCTGCTCTGTTTGTATAATCATATATTTGCAGGTTGTCCTCCCTGGACTGATATGTCTTGGTGAGCTCCTTCCACAATTCCCGAGTTGTTGGAAAATTGAGATATTGCCGATCTATGCTTTCATGGATATTCTGGGTGATCCACCCATAGACTTGGAAGTCACGTTCCCACCATGCTTGGTATCTTACTTCTACCTCCCTCGGAGGAGGCGGGTTTCCACTAATGTTTCTATCCGGCCACGATCGCCGATCGCGATTTCCTTCCAATGCTTCCATATCAGATAATTCTTATTATCCAGTGGCTCTCTTAATTTGATGTCTCCCTGATGACTATTTGTCGTTCCGCCCTCTTTTGGAACTAACGCAATTTGCTTATCTTACAGCACTGCCGCAATTTGTTCGTCGAGCACCCGTGTGGCCTCCGTGAGCGTTGCCATCTCGGACATACTCTCATCCCACTTACTCTTATGATTGGTAGATGACGACACCGGGATTCGTTCTCTGCTCCGATACAATGAAGAATTAAAGAAAATAATACACAAATTTACGTGGTTTGGCAATTGTCTACATCCACGGGAGGAACTTGTTCTATATTTTCTTCATATATTTTCATCATACACATTGCAAACTACTTATAGGCATCCCAATACAATGAGTTGGAACCAGTCATACTCCGTCTGCTTCCTGAAGATATCAGCATCCTAGCAGCTCAAGACCGACAATGCAGATACTCCCGGACGAGACACACAATCCCTCATGGCTGAAAATATCCTCAACTAACAGGATGTGCCACCTGATCCTATACATTAGGAAGACATATACATTGGAGATCGTAAGTCTACGTCTGCACCGATCTTAAATGAAGGAACTGTGAAGAACAAGAAGCAGTTTGGAATACAAAGAGGAAACGAGGGTCGTCGAAACACCAACACTTGATATTTTCATAGCCTAAAACTAAGAGGATGAAGGCAGTTTACAATCCAGATTCCTCTACAGGTGCGGGAAATTAATTTAATCAACGTCTGGAATGCCTACAAAGTTGGGTGAATACGAGTGATGCAACATGTTGTTCGAAATACATTCATGGTGGTTTTTGGAGTTGGGACCAAAATTCTTCGAAAACCTTATTGTAGCAGATTTTTGGCTGGAGGATAATGTAAGTATTTATTCTTATGGTTTTGCTCTAGTCATGTATATAATCATTAGTTGTACCATACATACTAATGGTTGGTTTTCCATTTTATCTTAGCATGTTGATGAAATCTTTTATCTTATGAGGAAGAGATCTGGAAAATATAAGGAAATCTTCTCACAAGATGTTTCACTTGCCCCGACTAATTTCTGTACCCTTATCAATCAATACTGGGATGGCAAGAAAGATTGTGCATGAAAGCAAAGAATGAAAGCCTTACACAGGATGTTCAAAAAATACCTGAAACTGACCCCTGCCAAGGGACAGACGTGGTTGACTTGCATGACCGTGTACGTGTCTTGGCTTGTGGTAAGGTCACATTGGTTGGCGGCTGTCTTGCACTTGGAAGGAGGTTGGATCACTGTTATTGACAATCAACCGATGGCTTATTTGGACGATCAGATCCAAAAGTCGCTGTGTCCATTATGCACACTGATCGCAGAGATTCTAAAGCCTTTCAAAGAAAGCACAATGTGGGGTGAGCTACTCGTAGAAGACGTATAAAAATGCTCCCATCCTCGAGGATCCCTTTCTTATGAGCTTCCACCTGATCATGGGGACATAAGGTAATAAATTTATTTCAGTCACTCATATGTTGGGTAAGTTCGATTAGTGTTTTAATTCATTAACGGTTTGTACATCGGTTTATATACAGCAAAGGTTGTGGGGTCTACATGTGCAAGAACATGGAATTGCACATGATGGACATCACAAATTCCAAAGACTACATTAATAATGATACATTGTTACATTATCTGAAACTATATGCTTTATCGATTTTTGAAGGATGCTTGGAACCATAACAATGTACACTTTAGGGTCTTTGATGTGGTTTGACTTTTGATTCAATTCAATGTCTACGAACAAATTTCACAAAATCGACATGACTTGTCGTGTTAAGAACGAATGCCTTAGTAAGGTTTGTGAACTGAATAAAATCCGAAGAAAATACGTAATGAAATTAACTAAACTATAAGCTACTTTGCATTGTCGGGAAACAAACAAATACCTATGTCAACACTTCATTTGCTATATATTATTTATGAAGTTTCTTCCCCTGAACTATAAGCTACTCTGCACCATCAGGAAATGAATGAATCCCTCTCTCGGCACTTCATTTGCTATATCCTATTATGAAGTTTCTTCCCCTCCCCTTTGAGGACTCGGCTCTCTGTGAGATTTTAGGCTAAAAGTACCACTGACAGAAGACATGAAATATTAGAATCCGAACAACTCTTTTATCTCGAAAGACACACCAGCACCACTTCACTTATAATAGTCATTGGTAGAAGGCATCGGCACAAAAGAATATGGTGAGTCTTATTCTGTTGGGAACGGAGTCGCTATATTGGCAACCATGTTGTGAATGAGGAGTAGGTTTCTAGTTGGTTGTTGCGTAAACTTATAGGGGCTGGAATTATCATAATTGCATCTTAGACGTGATATATGAAAGAATATGAAAAGACACGCTCTGTTAGTGAAAAGATACAACTTTGCGCAGATCATGAAAAGACTAAATTCGCATGCGCAATCTAAAAAAAGAAATGTTGTGGGTTTAGGGCTCGACAGATGTGTCCGGGTTCACCACACGTAGTCGTGCTTGTGACGCGTTAATCTCGTTGTAGTGCGTGATCAAATAAATAACTCGTAAGCATACAAAATACACCCCCGAGGTCGAATCTCTCAAGGACTCGGTGTAGGTTGACTTATACTACTATTCTGCAAATTACTGATTTGGAATAAAGTAATTAAAAAAGCAATTAAATTGGGAGAATTTCATTTGGTGATTTCTAACAACTAAAGAACAACTAAATAAGCTAACTAAAAAGAAACGACCAAAAAGGACGAGAAGTTCTAGAGAAGGATTGATGGGAAAAATGAGTACAGGGTTGCAGTTTCATTCAGATGTACATAATTAATATCGGGTATCCTAAACATGCAATGGTTATTAGTTCACCTCAAAGGCCATA
>JAOYMZ010002979.1:0-24238 GCA_025802335.1 Pinguicula primuliflora | reverse complement strand
GTTTCTTTTTCTTTATGCTTGAATGTATCTGTTTTATTATCTTGCACCAAGAAGTTAGCCCTGAGGTGTATAGATTCATGCAAATCTGGTAGAGAAGCGATAGTTGATACCAGATTAGGCTTAGGTACATTCACTCATCGAATTAATCAGGACTCTAAGAGGAAGAAGGTAGCACGGACTCCTTAGTTGTTTTTGGTTGATTCTATGAAGCCATTAAGCTGACCATTCTGAAGCCCATAGTCATTTCTCTCATTCTGTCTCAATTCAGTCAGTCTATTGTGGTTGAAAAGTCACCCCTGGTTCTGCTTATTCCATCATCTTTGATTAACAACCATTAGCATTTAATTTCAACATTTAGTTAATGAAACCAAACATGATATTTCACTCCTTTGGGAAGAATGACCTTTGCTCATCAAGCAAAGTATTACTTGTGACAGTGTGCACTTACATTCCCACTAGTGAAGAATCATCATCGGGGATAGGTAAATTTAGTGGGTAGGCACGCACGCACCTCCTTGTACAAGGAGACAAGCAGGATGTCGTACTCTTTTTCCTTTTACCGAATTTTTCTCTTCCCGGAAGTTTGCCGGAAAAGGTGTTAAGGAGGCAAAATGGTTTACCCTCCTCACTTATCTGAATCTATTGTTTTTCATTGATTTATTTTAGGTTCATTAAATGGGTATAAAATTACTATCTTTTTATTTTTTAGTTTCTTTTATTTTTGGGCTGAATCCCATGGTCGAACCATCTAATATTTTCTACATCCTTTAGCACTAAAATCAAGGGTTTCGAATTTAAAAAAAATAAAAAATAAAAATGATTTTGTATAACTTCAAATACAAAGTCATTTTTGTGTATCGAGTGGAAGTGACGTCGTTTCTGTTTAGTGCCACAATTGACATCTTATAGGCGTGTGAGTGCACACTGTCATCAAGTAGTACTAGGGTGAGTCCTAGGTCATATCCACAACGAGCAAGTCAAACTATCTACTTGAAACTCAAAGGAAGACACTAGTTAGCTAGATGTAAAGATTGGTCGATTTCAACTATCTAATATAAAATAAAATTAGACTACACTAAAGGATGATACACACAACTTGGTCATGAGCATATCAAACTAAGACGCACGTTCTAAACTATCCAACAAAGAAAATAAATAGCAAAGACAACAAAGAGTAGCAAAGAGTGATTCCTTGGATAGAGGTGGCTAAGGCTTTGGAATTGCACTTCTTCCATTGACTTATTTTTATGAACTTAACTTTTTACTGATTATAACAATGTTGTATCACAGAACCCTAATAAAGCTAGCACTCTCTCAAGCAACTAGCTTGTCTACCAAGGATGACCGAAATTTTGATTCGCGGCCTCACCTGCAACATCCTTGTGAACAATCTTAGTCTTAGGTATTCTCTTATAGTGCTACCGCAAGTTAGGTGTCGTCCCCTAAGGACAGTAGTGTGTGATGTGTGTTTGACAACCAGGAGAGAGTCCTCTCGGATCAGACTCGCAGCTCTGTGATATAAGTGAAAACATGGAAGTTTGTAGTTATTTTGGTTTAGGTAAATCCCAATCAAACCCTCTCAAAAGAGGTTCCAATGGTGACCTAACCCAAATTACCTATTCTTGTCATTGCAAACACTTGTAATTTATAAATCAACACAAGACATAGGACATGAATTCGGAAACTGCGGGACATTAAGAACAATCACAAATATGCTAACACAAGAAGGCTCATCTGAGTTGTGTAGTTAATGCTGCATATATCAGCTAATGCTTGAAGCATGAGTTATGAATTTTATCATAGAATCAGAAAACACCCCCATCCAAGAGGTAGAAATGGATAAAATCGCACTGCACTCCAACTGCTTCTTCTTCATGACCAGTCTACGCAGCTTTGGTATTTCGTGTATATCTCCAAGATGCCGACTCCAAACTGTGTACTGTCAAGTTGACTAGGTTAAGGACTTTCTGGTCTTGCTGGTCTTTCTCATGTTGAAATTGCAGGTCATTTTGCCCGAAAAAACTCGAGTTAAGCTCAGTCCAACTTGCTACCAGATTTTGCCAGTTTTGGTGATGCTTCTTTTTTTTTTATCTCTTTTGGCTCTTTTCCAGAATGTGCATTGTGTTGTCTACTCACATGCATTTTGGACCAGAATTAACTCGAGAATGTGTTGGACTTGGTCCTGATCAATAGATCACTTATATAAGCCCAAAACAAGATACAATAAGGCATATGATACCAAGTTTACTTACGAAAGCATATAAAAATCATCATGAAAACTAGACAAATATTGGCCTTATCAACACCCATGTTGCCTTCTCCCGTCAATTGAATGGAACTTTAATCCCGGCTCATGCATATCCCAAAGCAGATGAATGTTAAGAAATGAAGAACTAAATATTTTTGAAATATTCTCTATTCATTCACATACTTTACGTTTACAATATACAAATATAGGGAGCGCTTCGTATGGTCAGTCTCAGTGTGGACAGTTTTCCCTTCGTATGGACAATTTTTTCGTAGCAACATCTGTTTTCGAAATTGATTGCACCATTGGAAAGCTTATACATTGTAGATGAAAATCCTCATAATTTTGTTCGGTTTCCGGCGACGTCGTCGCCGGAAATTTCTAAAATCCTATTTAGGACTACTTAACCCAAGGGATAATGTGAAATTAAATTAAACGGTGATAACGTCGTCGAAACTGGACCAAAGCATGTGGATTTTCATCTACGATATATAAGCTTTTCAATGGTGCGGTCAATTTCGAAAATGAATGGTGCTACGAAAAAATTGTCCACACGAAAGAAAAAACTGTCCACACTAAGCTGACCATACGAAGCTGGTTCTACAAATATATAGACTAGGCACTCGAAATTATGTTAGGTATATCCTGGTATTTATTGTAATTATATTCCGGGCACTAACAAAAAGATTTTATAATTGATAACTACAAAAATTTTCCTTATCCTTTTCTAGCAATCCCCTTCAAGTTGAGTAGTGGGATATTCAATACCCAACTAGATCAATAAATCATAATATAATTGACCCGCTACTACTTTTGTGAGATTGTCTGACAATTGATCTTTAGATCTCACAAAGGAGAGAGTGATGACTCTAGTGTCCAGTTTCTCTTTGATGAAATGCTTGCCTATTTCTATGTTCTTGGTTCTGTCGTACTGCACATGATTTTCAGATATATGTACTACAACTCTATTGCCACATCTCAAAGGACATGGTTTCCCAGGTGGAAAGACCAACTCGGTTATAAGCTTCCTCAACCACAATATTTTTATCACACACCTGACCATTAAACTTTGCCTCTACATTTGATAAAGCCACTAATTTTTCTTCTTACTTCGCAATGTAACCAAATTCCCACAAATAAAGGTAAAGTATCCTGACGTGGACGTCAAATCCATCAAGCTTCTGGAATAGTCTGCATCTGTGTATGCATCCATCCTAAGGTGACCATTTCGCCAAAACGTCATTCCAATGTCAAGGGTACCTTTGTGGTACCTCACAATCTTTATTGTTGCATACATGTGCTCCTTTCTGGTTTTTGCATGAACTGACTCACACTGCAACTGTATATAAAATATCAGAACAAGTATGGGAGAAATAGATTAGCTTCCCAACAAGGTGTTGATATCTCTCCATATCTGCATACTCAACATCATAAACTATCCGAAGTCCATGATTCGGTATCATTGGTATATTAGTTGGCTTGCTGTCCAATATACATGTTTCAGATAATAAGTCAATAATGTATGTCAAAGAGGAGTTGGCCTACTGCTTCTGAGAGTCACAATTTTCCTTAAAGATCATGGGTTCAAATCCCCTCAACGACATGAACCTCTCACATATGACTTGCCAACTCTAGCTTACCTCCCTATCATGGTTTGCAGGCTATTGCGGTAGGGCGTTGGATTTACCTACTTCGGTAGGGTTCCCTATGTTATAAAAAAAGTCAAGGATGTACATTATCTCAGATATATGAATTCTTAATTTAGACCTCCTAACTTTTATCCCCAGAAAGTATTTGAGCCCCCTCCAGATCTTTCATCTCAAATTCTTTTAATAGGCGCTTCTATATCTCTTTAATCCCTATCTTATTGTCTCTAGTTATGATCATATCATGAACATATATGATCACACAAGTAAGACCTCTGCCACTCCTCTTGAAGAATGGGGTGTGATCGAAATTGCTCTGCACATATCCATACTTCCTAATTAGCACAGTAAATCATTCGAACAGGCTCTAGGTGACTGCTTCAATCCATATAAGACTTTCTTCAGCTTCCACACATCTCTAGATCGAAACTTGTGTGTAAAACTAGGTGTTCCCTTTCATATACACTTTCTCTTCCAGATCTCCATATAAGAATACGTTCTTGACATCAAATTCAAATAGAGGTCAGTCCTTGTTTGTTGCAATAAACAATAGAACTCTAATGGTATCAATTTACGCCGCAGAGCATAAAGTCTCTGAATAATTCAGTCCATATGTATGAGCATAAATTTTAGCCACAAAATCTCACCTCAAACCACTCAACAGAGCCATTAGCCTTTCGTTTCACGTTGTACACCCCCTGCATCCAATAGCCTTATTCTCCTATGGTAACTGACATATCTCTCATTCGTGGTTTTGTTCTAAAGCCGCATTTCCATTTCCTTCTCCATAGCCTTTCTCCACTTGACAATAGACATAGCCTCCTCAATAGATCTTGGAATTTCCTCTCGATACATGGGTGCCATAAATGCTCTTGCGGACTCAGACTCTCCCATAAAGAGATTAGCCTCAGGATATCTTGGTAAACGAAGAATATGGTAAGAAGAATATTTCCTAGATGCAATACCATGTGTGCTCCGAATGAGTAAGACAAATTTTGGGAGCACCACACCTTTCGGGATCACCTATGAGGGAAAAGATGCAATAGGACTTGAGATATCCTGATTAGATGAATCACGATATGAATCAGGATCGACCTGAGGAGAAGAAGTGGGACTTATCTCGATATCCGGACAAGGAACATCAACAAGGCAGGGTGGGGTTAGCTCAGATGGTGTCTATAACAAAACAATGGCCTAATCTAGGTTATCATATGTCATAGTCTCCTCCTAAGACCAAGATGGGGTTAAATAGTAAAGTCAATACTCAACAAAATCACAGTGAAGTGTAGTGATCACCTATCTTGCTACATGATCATAACATAAAATCCCTTTTAAGTCACTCTGTAACCCAAAAAGAGCACATTTCATGCGCAATGATCAAGCTTAGTTCGGCGAGTTTTAGGAATATTAATGAACAGAGAACATCCAAATACCCAGGGAAGAATGGTGAGATGAGATGGTACTTTATACAATGAGGACAATCATTGTAAGCGAGTCTACAATATAAGTACTTTAGCGGGGAGATGGTTTTACCAGATAAGTGACAATTGCTACAGCCTCCGGACAAATATATGATGGAACACAAGAATCAACTATAATAGCCCGAATGATTTCCAATTAAATTCAGTTTTACTGTCAGCAGGAACAAGTGTCTGACAGATAATGCTGTTCTGAGAAAAAAATGGTCAGGGAATTATTAACAAACTCTCCCTATTATCTCATCGAAATATTTTGATAGAAGCGATGAAACTTAGAGAACTTCTTAAGTACTTCCGATCTATTTTTTAAGATTTAAATCCACCACATCCAGGTTAAATTATCAATAAACAACAAATAAAATCGAAACCTTCCCCCTCCAATAGAAGGCACAGGCCTCCATACATCAAAGTGTATAAGTTTAAACGGACTATCAAAATGTGATAAACTCTGAGAAAGAGACTGTGTTTTTGCACATGCACATGACTCACATGAAATAGGACAACCAGATAAATTAGGACATAATTCCTAAAGATAACTATTCGAAGGATGACCTAATCGACGATGCCACAATCATCCCTACTGATCATTCAAGCTCAGAACTGCCAATACATCTCTTTGACCTTCAACTTAATCCACATAATAAAGCCCAACTCGCTCAGTTCCATGTCAAATGATCTCCTCCCTTGTACAATTCATTATGACTGCACAATTCAACTCCTTTGTAACATGACCGATAAAGAGCAGTTTATGAGATAATGAGGGAACAAGCAAGCAGTTGGATAATCAAATATTTGGAATAATCTCAATTGACCCAGCTCCTTCAATAGATAATTGTTCTCCATTTGTTGTCTCAATACTTTTTCTCTGAGGATCGTGCACATTGACCAAATCATTAGCATCATACCTCACTGTATCTGTAGCTCCTAAATAAAAAATCCATTGACCATATTGGGGTTTAGAATCAACAATCAAAGCATATGATAAATCATCATCAATATCACCAAAGCTTCCTTTAAGACAATATTTAGGCCCACGGTTAGGCTAGTCACAAGATCGTCGAGCTCTATCTCGGGAAAATCTTCGACATTCTCGCTCGATATGGCTCGGTATGCCACAATAGTCGCATGTTCTTAGATATCTAGATCGGAAGGATGAACTTGGGCCATTTCGGAGCACTTCTGACCGATGAATATCTTAAGTCGAGCAACGGGCGGTGGGTGGGCGATGGAATTTTGGTGGAAAAGATGATGATGAGGTAACCACAGTTGATGATAGAAAATGGGCTAGAGAATTCGGTTCGCGACCTACTCCATGATTTGGACCCCATTAGGTTTGTGACCCCTATCCATACCTGCCTAACTTCTGAATGGAGAGACCCGACCTGATTCCATTTTCATGCCCTAACCCGCCCATCTGATTTCCAGGGCCCAGAATATGCCTTCGAGCTGCCTCCTATCGCACCATGGCGCACGTTCTTTCAAAATGTCCCTTACAATAGCATAAAAAATTCCATCTAATCCATGTAGAAATTTGAAAAGTCTATGCTCTCCCAAAATTTGTTGCACATAAGGATGTCATCCGGCCTCTTCATAGGGTTCAGACATTTTCTATCCACCTCCATCTACAAGTTCTTACTCAGGCTATAGTACTCCTCAATATTTAATCATTTTAGAAAACTGACCTCCCTTATGCGCTCAGGTCACGTGTGCGCAGGTGCGTGTTAGTGAGCACACTTATAAGGAACATGTGGGATACTCCCATTAAAACCATGAGCCTAAGGTGATAGATTGTATCATCACCTTCCTATTTAAGTTATTTGGTATTTATGTGTAAAATCCATATGGGACATTTCAAAACTCCCCCTCAAAGTCCAACTATGTAAACCTTGTTGAGACTTGGATCTACATGGATAATGCCCAATTGGGCTAATTCCCATTATGGTATCAATACTCAGGACCTTTCTCGAAATAATTAAAAGTACATCAGAACAATCATCGAGGCTTCCTAAACCAATGCCTAAATTCGGCCAAACTCCCATGGGCCCCCACAACCACAGTGCAAATTTACTTACGGCTTTCCCGGAAATAATCTTGGGCCTCAAATTGTGTGCTCTGATACCATGTTAGAAATCATACCTGCCTCTCTGGGTTCGGGTCTAGTATACACACATGGGCACGTGTGGGCCAACCTAAATAGAAAGATGTGATTACTCTCATTAAAACCTTGAGTCGAGTGATAGATTGTAGAACCACATTCCTATTTTAGTTGGTTGATATTTATATGTGGAATTCGTGTGGAAAATTCTAACATTCCCCCTCAGTCCAGCTAGATAAATCCTGTTGTGACTTGGATTCACTCAAATAATGCCCGATTGAGCCAATTCTCATTATGGAATTGAGATAGATATAGGGATTAAGGAAAATAAATTATTTTAATTAATTTTCTTAATCTCTAAATTGCCCCAGATCCCTTAGTTGCGGGGATCATGGAGTCATGGGGTGGCATAGTGGGAGGAGGATGCTTTGTCACTCTTTACCAATATATACATTGTAACTCTCATTATTCAAAACAAGAGAAAATTTCTCAAATTTATTTTTTTCAATTGTTATCATGACATCAGAGCAGGAAGTTCCTGTGACTTTCTAAAACCCTAACTTTTTTTTTTAAAGAAAATTTCTGAACATGGATTAAAATACAGCCATGATTGAGGCAACCAATGCACGTGGTATGCAATTGGTCGAGATCATGAAGGTGCAAAAGATGACTATGGTGGAATCATCTTCGTCTTCTTCAAATTTGCATCCACGTAAATCTGATGGAGACGTGGTTATCAACATGAAATTGAATCATCATAATTATGTTACATGGGCTTGATCATTGGAAATCAAGATTGGCAGTCGTGGATGTCTTGAATTTCTCACCAAACACCCTGAACTGCCGAAACCAAACACTAACGAATATCACACATGGAGGAGGATCTCATCGTATTTGGATGTATCAAGAAGCATATTGACCAAAGCATATGGTCAAAATACATTCACTTTCCAAGAAAAAAGGCCTTTTGGCAGCACTTGGCAAAAGCATTTATACTGGAGAAGATAATCTACAAATCTTCAATCTTATTACAAAAACTGACAGATTAATTCCAGGAGTAAGTAGTATTGAGGAGTATTGTACTCAAAGCACAATTCTATGGATAGAACTTGATAACCTAATGCAAAACCCTATGATAGATGCTAAGATATAGTTACTTACAACAAAATTCAAGAAGAACATCAATTGTTCAAATTCTTGACCGAATTGAATAAACTTTTTGGTGCAATTTTGTGAGATATATTGTAAGATAAACCCTTATACCAAAGGTGGAGATCGCCTACGCCACACTCCAGCAAGAAGCTGCCCACCAGCAGATCTGGGGGCCTTCCATACAGATACTACAGCAAGGGGTTGGTTTTGGTTTGTTGGCCCAACACCCAAGCGACTCCTAGGCCAGTGGCCGATTCTGCTGCCAACCGAAGCCTAGTCTAAAGGCTCCTCTTTTATAACTGATGGGTCGGGTTGATCCAATAGAGTTGGGTATGGATCAGTTCATTGGTCGACCCATAAGCCCATGGGTATGGGTCCAACCCAAACCACTGCTTCAAACTCTATTCTGTTGCAGAACCACCGGGACACTAGATTGGGGAGGCAACAGACAAACAGATTGATCAGATTTGTCCGTTATTTCATCATTTTGTCGGAAGAATTGTTACCATTGTCGCATGACGGGCCACCTATGACGAGAATTCGGTCAACTCCATGGATTTGTGACACCCACACCTCACACCCAGCAACAACCAGCAGCTAATTGTCTGCATCAGGGAACAGTCGCCTTCAGTGACGGAATGATGGAATCATATGACCCACACTTAGATGATGCTTGTCCTCAAGTATAGGATCAATAAGAGCTACCAGAATCGCAGCAAAGGCGGTATGTATGCATGATGATCAATGTAGCATAAGTGCAAGAGGAATGAGGTGTCATGCATCGTTGACAGTGTGACTGGTTTTGTAGCAGCTTGGATCAAGCAATACAGTGAAATGTATGGGTCATAATGGCTCTGTGAAGGCCATATTGTGCATATATAAGCGCAAGTGGAGACTTCTCTCTCGTCAAACACAGTTTAGGGGAAGATAGCATCACTACATCATTTTAGTTCATACCTCACTAGCAACCCAAAGCGTGTCCTTTTCGGCCTATATTTTGCTTCTCTAGGGACTAACCAAACTCTTCACCCTCTAACACATTCCTAGTGCATGAGTTTTCATAGCAATCTCAAGCTACGTCTCAACACCATCAGACTCAAATAGGGATTAGTGTTTAGGTGAAGTTGGAGCAGATCATTATGGCCTCTCAATTTGGCTTATATGCATCATAGACAGTGTTCTATGTCAAGTCTGATTGAAGGATTGAGGTGATCAACTGCTCTGGCCACTTCTTTTTGTGTCTTCTCTAGGAACTGTCTTCTTTTAAGGTTTTTGATTATCTCCTTCTTTAGTGCTGATCTTCTTGTAAGCTTCCTGGATTTGCTCCAGGATTTTCTTTTGTTTTGAAAGATTGGACTCAGACCTCATTTTGATCTCCAAGGGGGGACTCACATTGTCTATTTGACAGTTTGCTGTATAAGTGCACCCTTGATTTTTTTTTTGTGAGATCTTGTGTCCTTTTTTGAATGTTTTCCTTTAGCTTTGCAACTTTTTCTATTCTAAACCTTCTTTTGAGCTTTTGCTAGCTTTTATGTCTAATGGTGAGGTCAAGAGCAGGTTCACCACATCACCTCATTTAGAAACAACTAGAACCTGTGGGTCCCTAAGTCTAGTAGTAGTGAGCAATTTAGAGTGTTCTAGAGAAAAATTTGGGCTAAGATTGCATCAACTCGCAGAATAGGTAAAAAGAATTCATAATCATGCTTTTCTACACACCCCTACCCTATACTTAAAACTTCACTTGTTCTCAAGCAAAAATAAAAATCTTGACAGAAACCATAGAGTTTATGCTCAATGGGGTAAGGAGCAACACAACCTGGTGTGATGCTTCAAAACTTGTGAATTCTGGACTTCTTGATTGAGTGGCTGCTCCTAGGGGTCTCACCCCACACTTAGTGTGAACTGTAGCTTGCTTGTTGTATCATGCTTCAAATAGAAAGTTAGAAAAATTAAGGAAAAACACTAAAACAGTAAAGTACATAGCTTGGGTTGACCTCCAAGAAGCTCTGAGTTTAGGGTCCTCAGATGGACCACTTCTTCTTGCTTCACTCCTTGAAGTGCACATCTTCCTTTCTTCTCTTAAAGTCTTCAGGTGAGGTGTAGAGTTTGAGTCTGTGTTCACTCACCTTGAAAATTTTTCCTTCTTGTTTTTTCACCTCCACAAGACCATATGGGTACACTTAAACAACTTCAAAAGTGCCTGACCATCTACTCTTGAGCTTACCTGGAAAGAATTTCAGCCTTGAGTTGAAAAGTAGCACCTGCTGGCCTTCTTTTTTTTGCCCTGAAAGGAAAATATTATTAAAAATGGGTGTAGAGAATACATGATTTTACAATAGCTAAGTCCTAAAACTTGAAAAAAAACACTTAAAGTGAAAAACCTAGTCATTTTCTACCCATTAATGAACCTACTAAAAGAAATCAACGGAAAAACCTAGACTCGAATTGTACGTGAGTACCTCCAATCTATACACGTCACTACTTGAAGAGGGTAAACTGTCTTGCCTCTTTAAAACCTTTTCTGCCAAACCTCCAGGATAAGAAGGAAATCCGAAAAAATAAAGAGTGCAGCACTCAGCTTGCCTCTTTGTACAAAAAAATGCGTACGTGCTTACCCATCTATATACCCCCTGAATTACAACCCGAATAC
The DNA here is from genome assembly GCA_025802335.1 of Pinguicula primuliflora. Classification (NCBI taxonomy): domain Eukaryota; kingdom Viridiplantae; phylum Streptophyta; class Magnoliopsida; order Lamiales; family Lentibulariaceae; genus Pinguicula; species Pinguicula primuliflora. The sequence continues at coordinate 12,969 of JAOYMZ010002979.1, read as the reverse complement.
AAAATAGAGCTCTTTTTGTTTATTTTGTTTTGTGTCTTCTGCTTGCTGTCGCTCTGCTCTTGTTTATCTTGTGACTCCTTCTTAAGGTATCCTGCCTTAGAATGCCTGCTATTTCTTATGTCTCCTGGTGCCTGCTGCTGATAGGATTCTCTGATGGTAGCAGGAGTTCTGGTAGATCCTGTAACTGCTGCCCCATAGTTTTGATCATGTCTTCCATGGTTGTACTTTGTTCTGGACTCGTTGAAGTTTCTCACCCCTTAACTTGTGCCAGAAGTCCTGGAATTCAACATTTACGGTGTTAGGAGATATTAAAGTATTCAACCTCCATTCTTACCTGCTCCTTCATAGATTTTCACCCTGTATCCAGGAATCCAATAGCTGAAAGGGCCTGCTGGCCTTCTTTGAATGTTCTGCTACGAATGTGCTTGTCATGTCAGAGTTTGGTCTTCTCCTAGTAGATCTTGGAGCTCTCATAGACATCATCCCTTAATTCGTTCAACTTAGACAGTTGGAGCAATCACTTAGCTCCTGCCTCGGCCAAATCCAGGTTCAGATGCTTGATTGCCCAATAGCCTCTAAGCTCTAGCTCCACAGGAAGGTGGTATATCTTTCCATAAACCAATCTGAATGGTGAAGTGCCAATACGGGTCTTGGAAGCAGTCAATATGCCCACAAGTCATCAGAGAGCATTACTGCCCAATCTTTCCTTGAAATACCAATTGTTTTCTCTAGAATCAGTTGGATCTCTCGATTAGATAACTCATCTAAGTCATATGGAAGAGATACTTTGTGCTTCAATCCATACTTAGAGAGAAAGTTCTCAAACAGCTTGTTGCTGGAATGATATCCGCCATCACTGATGATGTATCTTGGAGTTCCAAAACATGCAAAGATGTTTTGCTTCAAGAACTTAACAACCACAGTAGCATCATTTGAATGAGTAGATATGGCTTCTACCCACCTTAAGACACAAACAACTGCAACCAGAATGTAAAGCTGACCCTGGCTTGGAGTAAAAGGTCCCTGAAGTCTATGCCCCAAACATCAAACGATTCAATCTCCAAGATTCTAACTAGAGGCATCTCATTCTTCCTGGACAGATTGCCTACCCTTTGACACCTATCACAAGCTTGGACAAACTTGTGAGCATCCTTGAACAATGAGGGCCAGAAAATCCACATTGCAGCAACTTCAATGTTGCCCTTTGGCTTTCAAAATGTCCTCCACACTCAATTGAATGGATGTGTTGAAGAATTGAGCTCATCTCTTCTTCTGGAATGCACCTTCTGCTCACTTGGTTAGCACATATCCTGTAGGGGAACGACCCTTCATAGAAATAGTTCTTGAGGTCATGGAAGAACTTCTTTCTCTACTGGTAGCTGCAAAATGGATGCATGTTAGAAAATAAATAATTAACAAAATTAGCATACCAAGGAGTCTAGACTGATAAAAATAAGTGGGACATAGTAGTACATAGGTTGCACCTAATTGTATCTCATCTGTTAAGAGTAAAATGCAGCTATTTAGTTGGTTCATTATTTGTGTAGGTATTTATTTATTTCGGTATGTATGTAGTGCATGGTTAGGTTAAGTAGTTATTTCAGTTATAATCACTTCTTATCTTTTTTTACTATATATACATATATTTTTATTTTTTATTTTTTAATAATTATATATATATATATTTCTTTCGAGTTGGGGGTCTCTACGGAAACAATCTGCCCATCCTGTTCAGGGGTGGGGGTATGATTGCGTACATACTACCCTCCCAGACCCTGCCTAAGGGCAGGATTTTACTTGTATGTTTGATTTGGTTGGCATACCAGGGGGCTTGTGAACTGGAGACAGAAATAACATGTTAAACTGGACAGGAATCCAAGAAAGGGGTGGATGCAGGAGCAACAGAGGTGTTGCTTTCAAACGATGAGAGATGATCAGCTACCACATTCTCTACTCCCTTCTTGTCCCTTATCTACATGTCAAACTCTTGGAGCAGAAGAACCCATCTGATAAGCCTTGGTTTGGCATCCTTCTTGTTCATCAAGTATCTAATGGTAGCATGATCATAATACACCATCACTTTGCTGCCCAAGATGTATGGTCTGGACTTGTTGAAGGAATAGATAACAGCCATCATCTCTTTTTTAGTTGTGGTGTAGTTCAATTCAGTAGCACTGAGCATACTACTTGCATTGTGAAATAGCTTCTCCTTTCTTTGGCCAAGCACAGCTCCAACAGCTACATTAGAAGCATCACGCATGATCTCAAAAGGTAGGTTCCAATCAGGTGCTGGCATAACAGGTGAAGTGATCAAGTGCCTCTTCAACTCATCAAAAGACTTCAAACATTCATCAGTTAGCTTGAATTCAATCTCCTTTTCCAAAAGATGACATGGAGGTTTGGCAATAAGGGAGAAACTCTGGATGAATCTTTTGTAAAACCCAGCATACCCACGAAAGCTTCTCACTGCCTTCACTGACAGAGGAGGGGGCAAGTTGTTAATCACTTCAATCTTGGCCTTGTCAACTTCTAGGCATCTTCTAGACACCTTGTATCCAAGTACAATGCCCTCTCTGGCCATGAAATGACACTTCTCCCAGTTGAGAACAAGCTACACCTCTTTACATCTTTGTAGCATCTTCTATAGATTTTCTAGACATGGCTCAAAGTTGTCTCCAAAGACAATGAAGTCGTCTATAAAGACCTATATATTCTCCTATATCATGTCTGAAAAGATAGGCATCATACATCTTTGGAATGTGGCAGGAGCATAGCAGAGTCCAAAGGGCATTCTTCTAAAGGGAAATGTAACATAAGGGCATGTGAACCATGAGCTAGTTATGTAGACTTAGGGCTTGGTTGAACCAAGCTTTATTGCTTTTGATCATGTTTTTATGAATCATTGAATCTTTCTTGTTAATTTCTTATATGAACATGTACTGTTTTGCTAATTCATGTGTTTAGGCCGAACATTGTTAATTTATTTAGGTGATTTGCACTCACTATGACCATATAGGTGTGTAGATTCGACGTTAGACTTGCTCACACTTCCGTCCTTGGGGTATTACCCATAACTTGCGGTGCCATATATAAGGAATAGGACAATTGATGTTCTCCAATTGGCCATCCTTGGGATATTACCCCTAACCTGCCTTTAAGTTGGATGAAATGATCCATACCTCATAAAACAGGATGGATCATGATAGGTTCTGTGGTATTAGATAAGCAAGAATTGATTCTTTGGTGATTAGATTTGGTCATTCGTGATTTAGTGAGGCAATACATCATACCCTGAGTTGCTCCTCTTTTTTGTGATCATCACTAAGATTTATGAGTTTTTTGGTTCTAGTGTTGTTACAGCATTTGAGCTATACTCTCTTAGGTTCTAGTTGTAATTAGTTTTATTTTATTTTATTTTACTTAGTAGTTTGTTAGATAAAACTCCTTGAATTTTAGGTTACTTTGATAGGTATTGTGAATTGATTGCATGTTGATGAGTCCCTCCTTGTGGATCTGACCCTTGCTCATTGCATTGTATTATGACTTGACCATGTGCAATTACATGTATACATGAATTTGTCCATCAGCCGCCATAATTATCAGCGCGTCGTTCGCTTTAATATGATGCGATTTCATATAGTTTCGATGTATTTATAATTTAATTATTATTTTTTAATAATTCGACTAAAATGATAGAATTTTCTCTGCAGCGCATGTGGTTACGCGCGAGCCGCTCGTGAGTGTTTGATCGTGGCTTTAGGGCACGGGTAATATATAGTGTGGATGGAAGCCAGGTCCTTTTTCTCGTATAATTCATTAGATATAAAAATGGCCCGGCTACTAATGCCCGCATCCGATACAACAACCCAGATTTGTTTCTTGTTGTTCGCTCATTTATTTGACACTTTTAAATCTCGTTAATTTGCCTTATTAGAGTTAACGAGAACACTGATTTAACGAGCTTTTAAGATTTACGAACACATAATTAAGTTCAAGTTTGTATTCAGTTTTGTTAATAAACTCGTTCGTCCGATACAACAGCTCATATTGTTTCATATTGTTCGCTCGTTTATTTGACTCTTTTAAATCTCGTTCATTTGCCTTATTACAGTTAACGAGAACACTGATTTAACGAGCTTTTAAGATTTACGAACACATAATTAAGCTCTATTTACTCTGTCAAAATAAAAAATATAATTAAGCTCAAGTTTGTATTCAGTTTTGTTAAAAATAGTACAATTTTCTTAAATTTTTGTTTAGTATAAACTCCACTCCTTGCTGCTCAATTGTGTGAAGACTAACCACAAAACAAGGTAAATAAAAATATCTTTTAGATTTCCGTAACTCTATTTTTTAGATTTTTAATTATTTTTAGTATAAACTAAACTCTTTACCTTGCTTAATTTTGTGCAGACTAACCACGAAACAAGGTATTGGAAAATATCTTCAAAATCTTCCCAACTCCATTTTGTGCAGCGATAATTTAATTTCTAGTTTGTGTTCGTATTATTGTTCTCCTCGACTTTTTAAAAGAAACATTTCAAAGGTAAATAACCGAATCCAACTCTCGATGTCCAATTGATTTCCATTATTGATTTTCAAAATCAAATCAATTTTTTTTTACAAATACTAATTATATCCTAATTCCAAATCTTTGTAGACAATTGGTTCCAATCATGGGATAACATGAATAAAATGGATAAAAAAAGAACCGAAAAAAGCTCTAGGTAACTTATCATTAAGTTGAACTTGACAAGAATCAAGAATAATAACTTCAGAACTTAGAATCCAAATCATCCCGCATCAGCTTTAAGCATTTGTCGTCTATAATCACATGAACAAGTGGGTTACAGTGCTATAAGGAATTAAAAGACCCATGAATAAAAGCATTTTAAAAATTTCTACATCCAGTTTTCTCTGAAACGCCTTACCTCCTCTTGGGGCATCCAGAGGAACATTTTGTAACCCAATATACTCTGGATCTATCCCAAATCTTGCTAGTTTGTGCTTTATGTCAGGGTGCTCTGTGAGTTCACGCTTTCGCTTAATGAGTTCACTTTCGATTTCGGGATCATTGCCTCTGTTTGGCATATAAAGTATCTTATACATCTTCTTCTTCTTCTCCTCCTTCTTCTCCTTCTTCTTCTTCTCCATCTTCTCCTCCTTCTTCTTCTCCTTCTTCTTCTCCTTCTTCTCCTTCTTCTTTGTCACTAGAACTTCAGCAGCTTCACCTCTGATGATCGGCTTCTCAATCAGACCCTTTAATCCTTCCTCTGTGGGCCCTGTGGTCGACTGCTTTTCATCCAAAGAGAATTTGGTGAGGGAACTATGGCTTCTTCTTTCTTTTTCATCTACATCTTCTTTCCCTCTTGGAATCCAACAATTCTCTTCGATTTTTGAGCCCCATGTTTTGATAGAGTTTCAGTGTCCTCCATCTTCGCATGTTCCTGCACATCCCATACATCATTTTAAGGTTTTTTCTTCGTACTATATATAAAACACCATGCACACACAACAATCACTAATAAAAATTGAATTACAAATGAATGTGTTGCTTACATCATTTGATTCAACAGCTACACCACCTTTTATTTGCTGAGAAGTCCGATAGGAATCCCCATTCGCACCGCCTAAAGGTCCTTGCAGAGGTCATAGATTCAAGTGATGAAAAATAAGAGGCTGATAGAATGTGAAAACTACATGAAACCAATGCTTGAAATAATTTGATCAAAGAAATCCAAAGAGTCATGATTTAAAAGCAGGCTCCTTCCTAATCAGACCTGCTGATAGTTGTTCTCCAAAAAAACAACGTGATCACTGAAATGTATACCATCTTCACCTTAGCAGTTGCACTCAAGGCTCTCCTCTGCATACCCATTCGGGGAATTCCTAGGGCTCTCAGCAGTACACCGGAGGCAACACCACCCGAGCTGTTGTTTAGAAAATGGGAACCAGCATGATTGGTAACTAAATTTCGAGTCAATGCAACCAAAGCCATCATCTTTTCACCCTTATCAAAGAGAAGATGTAAGAGTTTATAGCAAAAAACAATAACATAACAAATGAGGTATAGCGGTAACAATTCAATTATCTAGAGAAACTAAAGATAAGATGTAGCAAATATTTCCATTTCCAGCCCAGCGTGTAAGGCTCAACTATTAACATATAAAAATCATTCCCAACTAATCTCAAGTAAACTAAGCAAAAGAAACAATCTTGAACCTAATAAGACTGAATTATGCATCATATAACAGCTCAACGGAAACAGGCATGAATCCAACATTCGGATTAGGGGGCAGATCTAGAGAAAAGGTTTAAACAAACAAGCAAATTAGAGTGTAAATCCGCGGATCTGTAGTTTTTTTCTTACCCCTATGTGTCAAGATCTCATTGTGCACATAACGAAAAGGACATAATAGAAACATAGCTAGCAAATCGATACCAAAAAGTATGACGAATTATAAACAGAACAAGCAAACCAGCTTCTGAATGCAGAAATAAATCAAGAACTCTTGGCTCTTTGGCCGCTCTGAACCAGGAAGTTATTGAAAGATATGGATTAGGTTTAAAAGGATTCACTCGAAGTTGAAAGATATTTTTGTCCTCGTAAATGTTGTGAAAATTCATCTTTGTCATTTGAGAGCGTAGGAGTATTTGAAATGTCTAAAATTCATCGTTCAGTGCGATCCATACAAAATTATGTTTTGCAGATGGTGTATGAATGTTTATGTGGATATGGAATAGAATAGCTGATGGTAGCAGATAAAAGAGATCCAAGAAGGCAGCCAAGAAGGGGTCTGCATTCTTGAAATTGGTTGATTAACTAAACTGGCCCATTTCCTTACTTCAGTTCAGATTTACATTCGTTTGATTCACTTGTATATAATTAAGCCTAGCAGGTTAGCCCATGTGAGATTGTATATATGTATTCGAACACTTGTACATGAAGAGAGAGAATTACAGCCGCACGAATCAGATTCAAGTTTTTCTCCCGCTTGTCCACTTACAGATCTAGTAGATCTACCCTGCAATTGGCCTATTGGCCTGTTGTCCATTTCAATATTTTCTATCAGTGCATTTAGAATTGCAGATTAAGTCTTTATCCTAATCGCAAGATGGTATCAGAGCCCTAGAAATTGGGAATCCACCGGCAAATTGAATCCGCTGCATATCCAAAATCATTACTTTTAGCATCCATATTTCTCTGTCCCCGTTCAATCTAACACTCATGGGTGACAAACCGGATCAAACAAAGAAAATTGAGGTAGCCAAAACTACCGGCTCTTCTAGTTAGGGGTGCCCAATATACCCGCGGGTAATGGGTTACCCGTTACCCGCCCTGGACTCGGACCTGTTACCAGTTGGTATCGTGTATTGGGTCTGGTTCCGGGTAGTATTTCTCAATACCCGATTGTTTCGAGTCTGGGTAGCAGGCTTAGGGTACCCGATACCCGGACTCGAAGACTATTAAGCTTTATTGTGAAAGCCAGATGACAAATATCATTGCTACCTCCTAGTATCCACCTGAAGCGCCTGCTTGTGGTGGATAGAATACCTCTTAGATTTTTTTATGGGTAGAATACCTCTTAGATTAGATGTAGTTTTCGCCCAAGATGTACGGAGGGATTCCAATTTTTCATCTAGCGTTTTGCGTCCACATTTCCAGTATGATGTCTGGTATGCCAGTGGGAATTTTTAGAAGTCATTAGGAATAAGCATAATTTGCGCAAATATACAATTCTCTTACAGTTAGAATGCAACAAAGCAAAAGCATTTCAATGAATTTCCATCATATCCCAATAATATATGGTGCAAAGCATAGAACTCCTGCCAATACGAGGTGAATCAACTTAAGTGTCTAGGAACTTCTTCATTTAGCCACCTTAGACTTCTTCTTCTTAGTCTTCACAATTTCTTATTAATTTTCTCATTCCCAAACACTAGATGAACTTATCTGAGACAACTTTTGCAGCATTTTTTATATCAGGAAATTATGATTCAGTGGGCAGAATGGCTAACGACATGAGAGAGAAGTAATTCAACAAGTTGAGCTAATTCATTTTTTTTACTAAACCCGATATCGGGTATCGGGTATTACCCGTACCCAGTGTTGGGTATGGGTAATTTTTCCAATTACCCGAGACTTCGGGTACCATTTGTGCACTCTTACTTCTAGCAAAGGGAAGCTGGCCGTTTGAGATACAGATGAGCCAGGTATGGCATTAGTTACAGTTCTGTTAAACACTCACAACTATCAAAGTTGGAGTCGTGCTATTCGTATGGCTTTGGGTGCCAAAAAGAAACTGTCACTGATTGATGAAAACTTTACCCCTCCTAACGATCCTGAGTCTGAAGAATATGAAAATTGGAAGTCGGTTGACCTTATGGTAGCATCTTGGATTTACAATTCCATAGATAAGGATGTGTTACAGGGATTTCCATATACTACGACTTCGGCCGAAGATTTGTGGAGAGAGCTACGTGAGCGCTTGGGGAATTCAATGGGCCTATGGTATACAAGATTCGAAATGACATCAACGCTTTAAAGCAAGGAGATGACTCAATTACAGTTACTTTAACAAATTGAAAGGTTTGTGGAATGAGTTAAGTTATATGCGGCCACTGACAACTTGTGTATGTGGAAGGCAGTGTGCATGTGGTAATAATGAAGAGGAGAAGCTGATGAAGTTTATATTCAGTTTACGTCCAGAACATGAACCGATCACGATCCAGATCTTGTCCACAGAGCTCTTACCAAGTTTAAACAAGGCATATGCAACGATGCTAACTGTGGAAAAGCGAAGGGGGTAGTCTATTTTGAAGTTGAGACCATGGATCATGGAGCACTCCTATCAAAACTCATTGAATCCTACAAACCAAAGCAGCAAGACATTCAAAATCCACCTCATTCAAGTACTTCACAGAGGTGGAATAAAGCACCATCAGGTGGAAGAGGTAGATTCATGACACAAAGATATAGAGCAAAAGTGAGGTGTGACAACTGTGGATACCTCGGACATACCATAACTGATTGTTATCGTTTAAAGACATACTTGCACTGTAAGGTGTCAGGTCATTTCATTGCGAATTGCAGAAGTGCACAAAGGAGGGGGAGACAAGCATAGTTTGCGAATGTTACTGCATATGAATCCACACCACTGAGCCTTGAACATCATGTCTCTGATGCTCCAGGAATGTCAGAATCTGTATTGCAGGAGATCAGGAAGCTTAATGAAACATTGCAGAGCTTGAACACTCAGAAGACTATTACCAAACTGGACGAACATGAATATACGGGTAAGATTTTTACACATGCTTTGACTGTTGTTCCTTTGCTTGCACCGCATACCTGGATTATTGATACTGGAGCTATTTCTCATATGTGTCATGATCTCACTCTTCTGGAGAAATGGTCTGTTGTTAAATACCTTGTGATAGTGAGACAAGCCGATGGTAATCTGGCTCGTTTTGAAAACATTGGAGAATGCTCAATAACATCCAACATAACTCTTAAATCTGTCTTTCATATTCGTAATTTCCATTTCAATCTGCTTTAGGTCTCCAATCTCAGCCAGTCTTCTCACTGTTTTCTCACTTTCTACCCCAACGTCTGTCTTATGCAGGACTTGGTCTCTAAGAAGGTCCTTGCCATAGGACGAGAGTTTAGGGGCTCTACATCCTGGACCCTTTTGCCGCAGCCAAAGTGCCTTCCATTCCTTTGTCTGTACCTTTTTTCGAAAGTCCAATTTCTGATAGAGTCCTTTTTTAATGTAATTCAGCTGAAAAAATTCATGTATCCTGTAACTATGAATTTTATCTATCCTTTCGAAATCTCAATTATGGCATGCCCGTCTTGGCCACCCTTCGTCTATAGTATTATCAAAATTATCACTCACTGTTGATAAGAATCTTATTTCCACACCATGTGAAGCGTGTCATAAATCTAAAAAAACTAGACTATCGTTCCCAGTTCATGAATGTCATACAAACAACCCCTTTGAACTTATTCATGGGGATGTATGGGGACCATACTCAACCCCATCCCATATTGGTTATACTTATTTCCTTACTCTGATAGGTGCCTTTACATGAGCAACATAAGTTTACTTGCTGAAAAGCAAAGTTGATGTTTACATGATGTTGAAGCATTTTCTGGCCATGGTGAAAAACCAGTTTCAAGCTAATATCAAAACCTTTTGCTCGGATAACGGAATGGAGTTTGTTAATCATGCATGTTCTGCCTTATTCTCTTCACTAGGCATTATCCATCAGCGGAGTGCACCTTATATTCCGCAGCAAAATGGTGTGGTTGAGCACAAGCACCAACATTTATTAGAAGTGGCTCGATCATTGATGTTCCATAGCTCTTTGCCATCTATGTTTTGGGGTGATGCGATATTGACAGCCACTTATTTGATCAACCGTATTCCATCTGCCATTTTATACTGGCATAGTCCCCATGAGTTATTATTCGGGAAATCTGTAGACATCTCACAGTTAAAGACCTTAGGCTGCTTATGCTTCTATGTCAACACAACCCCTCATAAGAAAAAGCTTCAAGAACGAGCCTTCAAGGGAGTGTTCATTGGTTACTCAAGTACCAGCAAAGCTTACCGTGTTTATGATTTTCATCGACGCTGTGTAGTTGTTTCCAGAGACATTTCATTTTATGAACACATTTTCCCCAATTAAAAGGAATCACCAGCCTCTCAAGAATTTGCTCCTGCAAGTCCTGTGCCTATCCTGCCAACCTCAATTCCATCTAAGTCTCATCCAATTGCACTTGTTAATCCCGAGTCATCAGATCCTGTCACCTCTTATCCAGAGCCTATCTATGACACAAACTCGTCAGCCACTCCTTCCATTAATCAAGATCCGAGCACATCCTCACATGTCCCTACAGTTGTTACAAATTCTCATCAGCGCACAAGTTCTCGTGTTAGACGAGCACCAGTCTGGCAGAAGGACTATGCAATGACATTCCAAAATGCACCAGCTTGTCTTACCCCAGTCGCTACATGCCTCTTAAACACTTCTTCATCCCATGAACCACCTTCTTATGCTCAAGCAGCCAAACAACCAGAATGGGTGGAAGCAATGAACGATTAATTAAGAGCCCTTGAAAAGAATGGCACCTGGATTATCACTGACTTACCACCTAACAAGAAGTTGGTGGGATGCAAATGGATATATAGAGTCAAGCAGAATCCGGATGGATCTATTATTCGTTACAAAGCGCTCCTTGTGGCCAAAGGCTACAATTAAATTGAAGGGTTACATTATTATGAAAGCTTCTCCCCCGTAGCAAAACACACTACTGTTTGAATATTACTCGCTGTGGCAGTCTCTCTTGGTTGGAATGTCTTGCAACTGGACATCAACAATGCATTCCTTCACGGGAACTTGGAAGAAGAGATGTATATGCAGCCTCCACCAGGCTACTCTTCTGTTTCTAAGGGACAGGTATGCTTGCTGAAGAAGTCTATTTATGGGTTAAAGCAATCATCGAGAGTCTGGAGTCAAAAACTCACTTCAAGCCTACTGAATTATGGATCCATACAATCAGTCCATGATAATTGTTTATTCATCAAGCTGACAAGAAAGACCATAACAGCTTTGTTGGTATACGTCGATGACATCTTGTTGACAGGAACTGACTTGAGTGAACTACACCAGGTTCAAAAGTGTTTGGACGAGGCTTTTAGCATCACAGAGCTGGGATCTGCAAACTATTACTTGAGGTTGGAACTGCGACATCTTCCATCCGGGATGTATGTCTCGCAGCGAAAATATATTCATGACATCATTCATGAATGTGGATTGACAGAATGCAACAACACAAGCACACCTCTACTAGCTGGTTTGAAAATGGAAGCGATTGATAAAACACCTATCTTCCAAGATCCCAGCTCTTGTTGCTGCCTAGTCGGCCGGTTGTTGTATTTAAGCTTCACGAGACCGGACTTAAGCTATGCAATCCAACAACTAAGTCAGTTTATGCAAGTACTCAGAGAGTCTCACTGGCAAGCTGCTATACACACGGTGAAGTACCTCAAGGGATGTCCAGAGCTTGGATTATTCTTTTCCAGAAACGATACTCTCAAGCTCGTGGCTTATGCAGATGCAAATTGGGGTTCTTGTCCTGATTCTCGACGGTCATTAACAGGTTATTTTATTCAACTTGGATTGTCACTTTATAAGAGATGAGTACAAGAAAGGTTTCATAGTTCCCCTATATCTGCCTACAACTCATCAGATTGAAGATTTGCCTACGAAGCAGTTGCCTTTACCCGCGTTTTCGAAATTACTAGCCAAGATGGGTCTAGGCCTGTCTCCCAGTACTCCATCTTGCGGGGGGAGTCTTGAAATGGGCTGATTAACTAAACTGGCCCATTTTCTTACTTCAGTTCAGATTTACATTCGTTTGATTCACTTGTATATAATTAAGCCCAGTAGGTTAGCCCATGTGAGATTGTATATATGTATTCGAACACTTGTACATGAAGAGAGAGAACTACAGCCGCACGAATCAGATTCAAGTTTTTCTCCAGCTTGTCCACTTACAGATCTAGAAGATTTACCCTGCAATTGGCCTATTGGCCGGTTGTCCATTTCAATATTTTTTATCTGTGCATTTAGATTTGCAGATTAAGTCTTTATCCCTAATCGTAAGATGCATAATTCAAAATTCAAAGTTAAATACTTAAAGAGTTGAGATGTATGATTTGGATTGTGAAGTGAAGGGTAGTTTATGACTTGGATTGTAATTAAGAAGTTTGATTTGGATTCGAAGCTGGGTTCATGAATTCCTTCATATGCAACTTTTATGAGTTTTTATTTGTTGAAGATCAACACCATCAAGCCCAAGAAGCCCAAGAATGGAAGTCCAAAGGCCCAACGGAAGAAAACTCTAGAAGAGACCTATGAAGAAGGTGCTAGAAATTTCTAGAACAAAATACATGAAAAAAG
>JAOYMZ010002978.1:0-40063 GCA_025802335.1 Pinguicula primuliflora | reverse complement strand
TTCATTTGATTTAGAGTAGTGACATCTCAAATCATTTTAGTTACTCTGAAAATGTATTCGATAAGCATGCGCTAGATTTACTCCCTTGGGAGATGACCCCTGCTAGCCAAGGAATTACTACTTGTATGGCTATGTATACTTGCATATCTTTTTAGCTCATCAACCGGCCGAATTCCAAAACAAGCCCAAAGTCCTAAACAAAGCCCAAGCCCATAGTATTTGTGAAGAGTGAATTTTCGGTTCGATTCGGTTAACCGGCCGGTTATCCGAAATTCACATACAAAATCCGAAACCGAAATGTTATTTTTTCGAATAATACGAATCCGAAAAAAATCGAACCGAATGGATAAAATCCGATCGGTTCGGATTCGGATTCGGATTTTCGAATTTTTTTTTCACTCCTACAATAGACAGAAACTAGGAAAGAAGGTGAAGAACAATCTGACAGTTTTTGACAGCTTAGATACGGATAAAAGGTTGAAATGGAAGCTAGGAGTATAAAGCACATGAGTGAGGGTGATCTCAGGAGAAATATCACACTGCCCCGAAGACAATGCCACCACCAGCATGTTTTACCACAGTAGATGCAGGTAATGGAGAAATATGATGCATAAAATTCAAGATATGGCACATATGGCTAGATGTTCCACTAGCAATAAACCAAGCATTAGCTGGTATTAAAGAAGCAACTGATAAAGCAGTAAGGAATATCTCACCAGTAAACTCAGCATCTGCAGTAGGGGCAGACTTTGCAACATCTGTGTTTAGATTCAACACTTCCTTTAAAGCTCGTCCAACCTCCATTCTCACCATATTTGCCATCTTGAGATCGTGGTCTTGTGTTGGAGAATAATCAAAGTCAGGAACAAACTCTGACTGATTGGCAATATGTGCGTGCTGCAACATATTTCCTCGCTTCTCCAATGCCCACAGTTTGAAACAGTTTTTCATTGAATGCCTCGGGACATGGCAGTATGAACATGGCTTCAATTTGAAGCACTCAACGATGGTATGACCAGTATGCCCGTAGTTCTCACACTGCCATTCCGATTTTCCTCCCATCATTGCAAACTGGCCACCACAGCCACGCATAGGAGGTCTGTAGCTCTGTCTCAGTGATTCATGAGGAATTCCACTTTTATAAGCTCCAACATGCTTTGCCTTCAGTGCACCCTGCTCACCAATATTGAGCTTTGCGACTTGCTCTTCCTTATGCTTTTCAATGGCTAATATGGTTGAGTATGCTTTGTTCAGAGACTGTAGAGGTTCAATTGCTAATATTTGATTGGACACCTGCTCAAACTCCTCATTTAGCCCAAATAAGAACTGCATCAATCCCTCCTCTTCATTTATCGCACACGTGCATTTTACCTCAGAATGCAGATAAGTAAATTCGTCCCATAATCCCTTCAGTTTATTGAAATACACAGTCATAGAATCTCCTCCCTAATGGAGATTGATGATTTCTCTTCGAATTTTATATATCATCGGTGCATTAACTTCGATAAGGCATTCACGTAGCTCTACCCATAAATCCTTGGCACAAGTGGTGGTGTAGGGAAAACCGGCTAAGATCTCTTTGTCAATTGAGCTGTATATCCAACCCGCAACCATCAAATTGGCAGACTTCGATATCTCATATTCCTAAGAATTAGGATCTATTGGAGGGGAATAATTCTCATATATCAACATCAACTTCCTCCTTGCCCCGAGAGCCATTCGAATGGCTCGACTCCAGCTCTGATAATTTTTAGTATTTAGTGGAACTGTAACCAGGGTCATACCCGGTTCATCAAAATCACATATCTTTAGGAGCGATTTACTCCTGGATCCACCAATAGTTAGGACCTGACCACCATCTTTCAAACCCTCGGTTAGGGAAGTACCTTTCTCCTTCAAATACCTCATTTTCAGCAATTGAATCGCATATTAACACCAAATTCAAAGTAAAATAGACAACTTTCCAGTGACAAAGGAAAAAAACGACTTTCCCAAACGATCGGTCTTCTGCAAGAAAGTAACTAACCTCAGTGGTCCGATACCTTGTTAAGAGCAACTAGATATGAGCATAATTGTGAGTAATAACATCATCAGAAAACAAATCAAACGATTCCTTTGAACATTGATATCGAGAGAATGAAAACAATAACAAAAGCAGGCGGTGGAATCTAGAACCCTCGATTGTATTCTCTTCTATCCGTAACACTATACAACGTGTATATATACACAATAATAATGGACTGCCAAGAAAAACTAATGGGCTACTGAAAACTAATATCCAACTAAAACTATACAACATAATGGGCCTGTATTTTCAACAGATCCAATCTAGAGCCGGTGAAATCAGACCTTGAATATGTCCATCGAACCCCGTAGACTCCTAAAGTCCGACTGTTACTCCATGACATGTCGCTGGTTATTTGAGTCGTATTGTAGAACAAGAATTTTTGTCCACCTGAGGTGACCGAACAAAAGAACCAACTTATGCCTTCTCTTGAGCCACAATGGTGAAGACTGAGGTAAAACAAAAGGTGGGGTATCCGAGCATTTCAAAATTTGTGAATCAATTAAGAGTCCGTTTACTGCATGTGATTGGGTTTGATTACGATAATTATGGCCGTTTTTAATCACCGTAATCAAACTGACAAAGGTGTTTACTTCGACTTTGATTTGGATCGTTAACCAAGGTACACCTCTTCAAATCAACTTGAAAATGTCGGTGGAGGGATTCCGATCGTTATTTTCATCCCTGCATTTACATGTGATTTGGATCGTTAACATTTTAGTGAAATGTAAAAAGACGCAAACACCCTTAACCATTCATCTAAATTACCAACCCAACTTTCATGTATACATGTTCAAATCGTTTGCGGAATTCATAGATCCTGACTTCTACTTGCCCGACGAACCCTAGAATTTCTAAATTGACAAAGGTGAAAACCTTGTTGTGGCGGTGGACAATGATGGCTGTTTTATCGAGAGAATTGTTGAATTCAGCAAGCGCTATGTCAAGGATGCTGACAAAGATATTATCCAAACAGTGAAAAAGGATGGAAGACTAGTAAAATCTGGAAGCTTCACGCATAGCTATCCTTTTTGTTGGAGATCTGATACTCCTCTTATATATAGAGCAGTGCCTAGTTGGTTTGTTGCTATGGAAAGTATTAAAGATCAATTGCTAGAAAGTAACAAACAAACATACTGGGTACAAGATTTTGTGAAGGAAAAATGCTTTCACAATTGGCTTGAGAAATGCTTTCACAATTGGCTCTCACATCAGTCGAAGTAGGTTTTGGGGTACACCACTTGACCACTTCCATTGTGGATTAGTGAGGATTGGTAGGAGATTGTGGTTGTTGATTCCGTTGAGAAACTAGAAAAACTATCTGGTGCCAATGTGACCGACTTACAATCCCTTCAAGGTGTGGTCCTGAATTGGTTCGTCAAATTCTGTTTCTGGGTTGTTTTGTTTACATTGTTTGAGATGGATTCAATGTGGATATAGAATGTATGTCAAAAGAGGGGGGTTTTGTCTTTTAACTGTCACTTAACTGTTTCATCAGTCCAAATCCACCTCAAAGTAAACACGCAAAACCATAACTAACTCTATCAAAATCAAATTCGAAAAGTTGTTTACTACATTTGATGTTTATATCGGTAACGTTCCAAATCAAAATCTAACTCGAAACATTAAATCTGCCGTGAACGGACACATGTTAAGTGACGAGTAGCTGCCTGAGAAGACACATGCATAATAAACCCCTTTCTTGTTGTCCCCGGCTCTGTACTTAAGGGTTTCCATTTTCCTTGTCAATAGCAACCTTCATTTGCATTCAAGATAATCTGACTGTGAGGCAGCTATGAGCGGTGACTCGACTGAATTTTCCTTTTTCGATGAATTTCTTCCTACAATGGTGCGAATAAAGCGGATGTTTCCACCACTGCATTTGCTAATTGGTCGTAGCCTGACTTTTGGACTTCAACCGTCAGATGGAGTGGTCAAACGTTGGATTCTGAACATCGACTGATGCGGCTAGTTTAAAGTGCAAAACCCTTGAACCAACATTTTTCGATAACTTTCACTCACCAAAATCAATATCTGTTATCAGTCTATGTCTCCTCATGACAAGTAATTAGGGAAAAAACTTCATTTCTCCACAATAGGAACAAACATAGTGTTATACAAGTTAAATGTAAAATGACTAAATACCCTTTAACTACCAACATTATCCCAAAAAGATGGAGAAAAGATATAAATTCATCTTGTTGCATAATCCAAGTGAGTCTATCAATATAAAATTTTTGTGCGGCAATCAGCTACTTAATCTCTTATTATCACATGACTTGATTCCACTAGTCCACTATACAACTTTTCTATGGTGAAGAATATGTGAATCTCCATGTGCTTGGTTCTATCTATTGCACATGATTTTTAGCAATGTTAATTATAGTCTATAGCCTGAATATTATACCATAACTTTATTTTGGTCCCTCGACCAACCTTGAGTTCCGGCATAAGAACTTCAACTACAACATCTCAATAACTCTTAAGGCCATGACTCGATTCTTTGCTTCGCCTATAGACCTTGCAACAACTTTTTGTTTATTACTCTTTCCTGAGATCAGATTGACACCATCAACACATGCATTATCATGAGGTAGACATCCTATAATCAGCACAACTCACCCAAATCATCATCGCATAATCCCTTAATATCTAAATGTTCGTTCTTCTTAAAGACCAGTCTCTTACTCGGTGCACTCTTCAGCTACCTCAGAATATGGTACATAGTAACCATGTTACCCATCTTGGGTTAATACATATATAGACTCATCATACTTACAACAAAGGATATGTCTGGGTGAGTGTGAGTTAGATAGATTAATCTGCCCACCAATTTTTGACATCTCTCACGATCAATTTGCTCTCCTCCTTATGCTCTCAACTTAGCCTTCTGATCGGTGAGTGTGATTGTTGTCTTACATTACATCTCAACATCTTAGTGTCAGTAAAGAGGTCTAGTATATATTGCCTCTGTGACAAGACTATCCCATATGCTCTGCGTGCTATCTCCACTCAAGAAAGTAGCGAAGTGGGTCTAGATCTTTCACCTTAAATTCCTTCCCCAACTTCTCCTTCAAGTGAGTCATCCCATTTTCATCCTCACATGTCATGATCATATCATCAACACATAGACAGAATGGTGAGATGACATTCATGCCACCGCCTCAAAAACACTGTATGGTCGACATTATTTTGACGATAGTCCACGAAAGTCATAACTCTTCAAAACCAATCAAATCAAGTTTTGAGAGTCTGTTTCAATCAATAAAGAGATTTTTGAGCCTACATACCTTGTCCACTGTCTAGCACCTCAATATACATCTCCTCAAGCAAATAACCATATAAAAATGTATTGATCCACATTCAGTTGGTATAACTTTCATCATCTATTAACTGCCAAGAAAACAAGTGTCCTCACCTCATTTTCTCCATGTGTGCAAAAATCTCGTCATAGCCTATGTCGTACATCTGACTGTACCCTTTTGCCAAACATGTCTTATATTTTTCAATTGTACCTCAAACATGTCTTATAGTTTTTGCCAAACATGTCTTATACCCTTTTGCCTCCAAGCAAGATTCAATATGTTCTTCACTTCTACTACTAAGTTACAAGGGTAGTAAAGTGGTTTGCAAGGGATTGGGAGATTGAAAGACTCTAAATTACAAATAAACACTCTAGGCCAAACTAAAGACAGTATTGAAGATATTTGAAAAGATTTGAGTTGTGAAAATACCTTAACTAATCACATAACTCCATGAGAAAAATCATATACACATACAGTTCATTGGTGTTTCTTAGGGTGCTTAGTGTTTGATGTTATAGTTCGGTACCGTATCTATATTTTTCCTAGGCATGAGCCTGAGCGTATTAAGAATCAAAATGCTCACCTTCTTATTCTTTGCAATAAATTTCAGATAATCCATAAAAATGTACTAACTACCTATGACCAACTAGTTTTACCTAGTGTAGTTTGTATTGATCTTGCATTTCTCTCCTAATATGTACTGCCTCTATAAGTCTTATTGTAGTCTTTCCCACAAAAATATCAAAGGAAATACCCTTGAATCCTAGGTGATCAATCTAGAACACAAAAACATAATTCCAAGATATGTTGATACTTTTGCAAGAATTTCACTACTAAAGCTTAAATAAAACGAACATACACTCACAAGTATGTATAGATCTCTTAACACAAAACTCCATGAGAAAAATCATATGCACATACAATTCATTGGTATTTTCTAGGGTGTTTAATATTTGATGTTATAGCTTGGTGCTACATCTATATTTTTCCTAAGCATGAGCCTGGACTATTAAGAATCAAAATGCTCACCTTCTTATTCTTGCAATAAATATCAGAAAAACCATAAAAATGTACAAACAACCAACGGCTAACTAGTTTAACTTAGTGTAGATTGTATTGTTCTTGCCTATATCTACTGCCTCTATAAGTCTTATTGTAGTCTTTCCAACGAAAATATCAAAGGAAATGCCCTTGAATCCTAGGTGATTAATCGAGAACACAAAAACACAATTCCTAGACATATTGCTACTTATGCAAGAATTTCACTAATAAAACTTAAATAAAACGACCTTACACCTCACCAGTATGTATAGATCTCCTAAGGACCTTTTTAAATCATCTAAGGAACCAGTGCTTTAGCCGATCGTACCAATAGAAACAAGCAAATAGTTTGAATTCAACTTCATAGACAAAGAAAAATCGAAGAGAAAAACTATTTTTATTGCAAAACCGAAGTAAAAATGCAACTAAGAGGAGAGGAACGACTTTCTCTCCTTTGTCCTAGGTTAAAAACTTGTAAAAGACTGTGAAAATATAACTATGTTGTTCTTAGTCCAGGGAAGAAGATCCCTTTTATTGACAAAAAATGAGACTGCAAGTCATAAGACGTAAATGATTTTTCAAGTTTATTTCTTGGTGTGAACATGTTGTCTCACACATTTTCCTGGAGTATTTGACTTGAATATGTACTTCTTTTCATCTCCAAGCTGTATTAGGACTCAAATTCAATCTGTAGGTACTTATGGGAGGTCAGGAAGTCGATTTCTTCAAGGACACATCACAAGATCTTCTTTTGGAAATGAAGAGAAATGGATAAGACTTAGAGAGTAGATTTTCCTAAAATGTCAGTGTACTATCCTGCTCATTTATGGCCCTGGAGACGTCTTTCGAGAAAACTTCCTTCTAAAATGTTGTATACAACTCGAAGGTAAAAAAATATTCCTAAATAAATCATCTTCGAAAGATCAAAATACATGGAGATATAAATCACTACATGCCAACTTGTTGCTGGAACTTCTCCTTCTCGCAGAATTAGGATGTCTCCTTCTTTGATTGATATCTTCCTCATCAAGACTCTCCAAAGTAAGATGATGGGTTGTATGGCATTCTAAGGTGATGTAGAAAATATCCATGTGCTCTGATCATCCATAGCTTCAACCATGAGCTCGGATCACCCCTCAAAAATGGTGAAGACACTGCTTTTCTTCAAGTATTTTTGGTAAAAAGTCTTCATATGATCATTGAATTTCTTCCTTTGCCTCAACCAGAACTGAGTTGATCTTCACTTCTAAGGTAATATAAGATTTCTGGTGTAGTTATAAGCACAAAACAATATCTTGGATGGACTTGAGAGCGAAAAACCTGAAGTTTCATGATAAGGGTAAAAGTGCATCTTTCTTTTTCTTCTTCCTCCGGTTGGTCCTTGCACTTAAAGTAACTTTTGAACTTGCGCTCAAAATATCATAAATCTACAAAATAATCGATAAAGATATATGAGACTCATAATGCATCAAAACATGATAAGTAAGAGTCAATAGTACCCAAAAGCTTAAAAACTCTTGATGGGTACAAAGTAGCTTTGATCAAATCACCTACACTTAAACCGTACTCGTCCTCAAGTAAGCTCTAAAACCAATTATCAACTTGTAACAGACTCAATAACGAAACAAATCATGCCAAAAGACTCTAGAATTGAAAGAACATAAGGGAAAAACTAAAAAGAAGAGAGGAGAAAGGAGGAACGAGAAATATAACGAGAGACTCAAGCATGCATAAAGATGCAACAATTGCACAGAACGTATATGGTGACACTCTCTTCCATTACTAAACGTTTCTAAATCACATACATCGATCAAAACAACAACTCTCTCAATGAGATATGCTTGAAAAATTCCAATAAGCACCTCCCCTCGCCATTCTCCATACTAAACAAGGAAAAATAATCTCAAGACTTCTCCTAAGGCAAAGATTTGATAAGTATCTCATATAGTGCTAACTCAATCAAATAACAAGAGCATATTCAAACTATCCCTTATAACTCCCTAAATCTAAGTTACCTCACAGTCTTGCCTTGGAGCCTTAATAGAGGTTTTCATCAAAGTATTTCTCAATTTTTACTAAGTGTTTAATTTTGCTCCTTGTTACTATGATTTAGGACCATGTTGAGCCGATATATCAAGATTATTTTATTTTACTTTTCTTTTTTTTCGTCGTTTTTCTCATTTTTTCTTTTTATCATATACTCATTATGAACTTGCAAACTAGAGTGACTGCACATTTCCTTTTACTGCACGTACCAAATTTCCCCCAAGATGCTTAGGCCAATTGGTTTCATAGATTAATTTGTGACGATTGTGGGCTTGACCTGGTCCATTAATGGGATCAGCAAGGGTGCAAAATTTCTCTTTAAGGGCTGACAAATAATATTTTTTTCGTGGGCTACTCATAGATTACTCTAGACTTGAGGACCTGGACTGAAGCACGAGCCCGCCCCAATATAGTTCCGCAAGTAAATCAAACTATCCTGATACAAGTGGCACTAAAAAAACAGGTGTTTTCAAATTTTAATTTAACCTATTTTTCTTATTGTGCCAAAAATGTACTGTGTCTCTAAAATATCTTAACAAAGCGAAAGTTGAATCTATATATTGAAGGGGGATGTTAAACAAAAAATGACATGTTAAAAATAAAACGACGAATATGATATCGAACAATATGATCCAAAGTTCTGCTACACCAGGAAGCTTAAAATGAATATTGGGCCCATGGGATCCCGAGATGAAGCCCAAGTCCGGCCTTGGGGCCTCGGGATTGTTCTGAGGCTCGGCCGGTCTGGAGCCCGAAGCCCGAAGCTTGAATCCTGAAAAGAAAAGGAATTCGGGATGGGTTTGGGCCCTAAAAATCGGTCCCGAACCTAGTTCGGGATAGAATCGGGCTTATCCCATTTTAGACACCGGTGTGGTTGGTGACACCGGCTTTTAGACAAGCCGATATATGTAAAAAGCGTACCGGCCTTTTGGAACGTGGTGGCAAAATACACTGCGTTCTGGACCACCGGTGTTGCCTAACTACCATAATTAAGACTCTTATACTACACCGGTGTTTTAGAGAGCATTGCGGATTGGTATTGCTCTCTCGAAGACCGGTGCGTACTACCGATCTCTAGAAGCCCGGTGAGTGCTTAATAAGAAAAAGATAGTAACAGTGTGACATAAAGACAAATTCGCCTCGACAAAATCATGGAACTAGCATGCACGCCATCTTAGGGTCTCAGACGCTAATTCTGTCACTCCCTTATGACACAAAAAAACTTCCAAGTTGTGTCTCGTGGAATCCTCATCATCACATTCGCTTAAAAATCCTACAACATCGATGTAATCATGCAGGAAATGGTAAACTCACCATGATCGAACTTTCTTTTGGATTGTAATGCAAAATTAAATCTATTGTATCTCGATTAAGTTCACATCTGATGTAAAGGTGATCTAATAAAGATGTGAACTATAAGTTCTCCTCGATTTGAACAACTCTCAAACTACAAACGACACTTGTTCCTCTAAGCTCTAGACGATCCTTTACTTCATCAAGATTTACAATTTTATAAAATAAAATCAACTTCATCTATAAATAATATATAAAAGAGAGCTGTGTATATCATTATGCATAGAATCACATAATCGGGAAACACGACTAAGAACAGCCGGGCTAACACTCCGAATTAATTACATCATATTCGGTAATCCCGAACCTATCAAAAAAAATATTCGATAATCCAGACTACAAAAATTCGGATGAGGGAACACAAGTCACCACCTATATTCTACACCAATTCTCGAACTTAAAATCAACTGGAATAACATATATGATCTTGTCATAACATCTGGATGAAGTTGCTGGTGTTGGACTCATAAAAAAATCGTCGGAACATGGACTATCGAACTACTGTGTACATACTTCTCATTAGCCATTCCGATTCGATCTAGAGCACTGGAGCAGTAGCACTTTCATAAATTGTAATTAAGGTGTCCAAAATTATATTGGACGTGACTAGAGTATCCAGAGAAATTCTAAATGGACGAAGGTTTCAACACCAAAAACGGACGAAAAACACTTGGCCTGATATAATAGGATGCTTAGAATGTGTGGGGTATAGCAGTGGCTAATGTAATAACACGACGTGGGTTTCGTCCGGCTTTCGTGCGTGAAATTCGTCCGGCATAGACGAACTGGACGTGACTAGAGTATCGAGAGAAATTCTAAATTGGACGAAGGTTTCAACACCAAAAACGGACGAAAAATACTTGCCCTAATATGATAGTCTGCTTATAATGTGTGGGCCATAGCAGTGGCTAGTGTAATAACGCGACGTGCGTTTCGTCCGACTTTCGTGCGTGAAATTTGTCCTGCATAGAGGAACTGGAGTATCCATAACCCTAAGACCTACCCCTACCAACGCTAAATTCCATCCTCTTTGACCCCTCCAATTAATTCCTCGAAAAATCCACCCCAGCCCCAATTCAAATTCAATCCCTTATGTTGTTATGATTACATTTCTCCGTGCTGTTGCTATTCCCAGCTGATCCATCACTGTCGGCATAAATGGAATGGTAATAGAATAGTAGAAGTAATCACACAAAGCGCCATATCCTTCTCCATTCATCATAAATTTGCTGCACATTTTACTGCAATTTTTTTTTTCTGTCTCTATTTGGGCGAAACTTACACCAATTGGCAACCATGCAATAATCAACACGACTGCAAAAAAACACATACCAAGTGTTTTTGGAGCCATCCAAACTTTCATAAATTGTGCAATGCTGTCAATAGGGACCCCTCCCATCCTGCCAATATGTGTGTATATGTGTACAAGGACCAATGTTGCTTCGGTAGGACATAAATTCGAACTGCTTTTGTGCTTGCAGGATTTGAAGACCCTTTTTGCTGTTTGGTTGAAAGGATTAATTCGAAACAAGAAAAGAAGAAATGGGGGTATAATAGAGGGTTGGCAGAAGACAGACAGAAGGTGCAGTCATGAGGTCAACCACCCAATGGCCGCACATATGTGATTAGTGGAGAAATTTTCCGAATTAAATTTGTTACGTTTCGAATTTTAATCATGATCGTCGGATTAATAGTGAACGACCAGCTTTTAAACATTCATTTAACTTAAGATCATGCTGTCAACTGAATGACCGTCAACAGTGGACGGTCAAGATTAAAATTCATGCGGTTCCAAATATATTGTCTTACATCTGAAAATTTTCCATGATTCGTGTACAGATTTATTTTAAGGTCATAAGCCCATCGATTCAGTCTTTGTTAAAACCATAAAAGCCCATTCTTTTTTCCCTAACTCTTCATTCTCACTCTGCTTCCTCTCTCTCAGTCATCTGCTTTCTGCAACTTGTGTTTTCAGGCCACATTGTGTTGCTGAACGAAGAGCTGGTTTAAGATTGTCACCCTCAAAAGGTACATATGCCCCTTTCGCAGCGCAAAATGCGAACATACATAAACTCACATGCATATGTTTGGAATTACTGCATATAAGTATGTGTATATGTATGTATTCTTCACTTGTTCTTTAGCTTATATGATATGGTATGGCCCTTACATGTGTAGATTATAACACCTCCTTGAATCCCATATGCGAACCAAGATTCTTTTTATCCACAATGAAACTTGAGGGAAATACTCTGTTTTTCTATGGACTCTGAATGATTTTACGATTTCTTACAATATCTAGCAGTTAACCGTAGAATTCCAAATGCAGGCTTCAACTTCGATGAAAATATGGAGTTCTACAAATGTATCAAAGGAACCCTTTTGGTATTTTGTCCAGAAGGGCGTGGAAATTTTGTTGATTCTAGGTGGAAGAAGAAGAATATGAATAAGAGTGATTCGGTATTGAATACCAGTCCACTATTATTCAGGCGATATCCTAACTGAGCTTCTGTATCCGTTTTATTTTTTTAATTTTTTTCGGTCTTATCGTATGATTTCCTCCCTTTACATGTCTTCTTGACCTTGTAAGACCTTTTCTTGACCTTGTAAGACCCGTCCATTGTTGTTTTCTCCCCGTTCCTAGTTTTATTTCGTGCACAACATCCTAATGTTAGGGCTGTTGTATTTGTCCCATTTTCTTGTTTGATTCTTCCTTCATCCTTGTTCTCCTTCCCTGTCTATCCCTCCTGAGCTTTATTCCCAGTTTAGAACTCAATGAAATATTGTGTAGTTTTGTATCTATGGGAAGCCCCCAAAAACAATTTATTGTTGCATAAATTGGTATCCTGTGTTTCTTGTTTGCTTGTCTATCTCCTGTCAATCCTTGCTACAAATATTCAATTCAATATCATATTGTTGGTAGCTGGAGCCATGAATACAGTGGTACCGAGTCAGAAGATAGCAGACATTCTGTGAAATTCCAGGCCCCTGAGTTTCGGTGTTCTTATATATAATGTGGCTGCAGAAAAAAGTAGTATGGAAATAAATATTCTTGCTGATCTATCAGTTTCAAAAGCTGTTTCTTGTGTTGCCCTCTCATTCTCAAAGTTCTGACGACTCACTCAAACTGCCAAACTACATCGTTTGTATTGCAAAGATAAGACAATTCATATAACACGAAATTTTCAAAATTTGCCAACCTTTAAGGCCAACCACCGCCTTTGATGATACGTGTATACTAAAACGGGTATCACATGAGTCAATATCGGGTCAAGTAGTGGTTGGCCTAATAGAATAACAATTGCATTCAAAGGTTCTAGCCTCAATTCTCGTCATCGACAAGTTTGACTCACAGTCCTAGCGTGACTTGCAGACTATTGCGATACTGTGTTGGTTTAGCTAACTCGATGGGATTTGATAGGTCATCAAAAAAGAAAATCAAGAGCATATCCATGGGGGCGGTGGCCCCTCCAACCCCCATCTTTATCATGGCTCCGTCCTTGGGCGTGGTGTTTTACAAGGGTGTGTAGTTATGGGGCATGGGGATGAAATTATTGAATTAGTTATCTGTTGTATTTCATGGAGCAAATGATTGTGTCCCCAAGTTGGACAATCAATGCTATCTATCGTACAGCATTGGCCTTTTCTACCGTTTTGCTCTTCAATAAGTTTGGTGATTGTGTTTAAAAGATGTTCTGGTTTGTTGTAACTTTGATGTCTTCAAGTTTTATTCTTAGATTGCATTGAGGATTTTACTACGTCCTCTCATGATTCTGTATGTTACTAGATATGGGCAGGGACACCCCACCTACCCCACCCACCCCACTCCACCCGTTTCTTGGTTGGCTATCCTTTCATCTTTTTTCACAAACATGGTAACATGGCTTCATCAAAACTTTCTGCAAGGAATTATTGCTTACAACTGCTTATAGTTGTTTCTTAGTCTATGTCAATAAACTACATAGTTCTTTTTTTGATAGGTAATGTCGATGAGGGGATTTGAACTCATGACCTGTGAGTGCAATTGTCACTCCCATGACCACTAGGCCAACTCCTCTTTAACTACATGTTATGTTGTAGCAGATTGTGATGATATCCTCACTCAATGTCATGGAACAGCATAACAGAGAATACAGTTTCAGGAGATGCAAAGTAATAATTATCTAAAGATGATATGTAGTTTCTTAGACGACAATTATCGAGTTACCGAGAATCCTAGCTAAAATTGATTAGTTTTTGCTAGAGCTTATCCAGCTATTCTACTTTGTAAATGAAATCCTTTACTTACAGGGAAAAAAAAAAAAAAAAAACTACATCTTCTAAAGGAAAAAAAGATGCAATCCTGTTCATCACCAACAGCTTGAAAACAGTTGACAAGACCAATAACCAGAGTTTGCATGTGTTACTACTACAATGGGTTCTGGCGTTTCATCGCGTAGTGGTAAGGGACCTGGATTCCATGCGTGAGTTCTGCCACTTTTGATCCCACACGCGCAGTTTTCTAGCAGTTCAATCTTCATTCCAGTATAACAAGTGGCCATCTAAGATTGTCTAGGAACAGTTTAGAGGCCAGGTACCCAGCAACAGTCAATGTCTGGTGAAACAGGGCTTGCTTTCTATCTTTCTGATAAATCTTTTGTGTTTTTGTGTCAGTATTCGAGAAACAGCTGGACGGTCAGGGCCCACCCAAATCCTAGAGGGCCATAGCACCCGCATAGACAACCATAAAAACAGCCTAAGTGGGTATTCCGAATAGAGCGGGAAACGACGGCCTAGCGCCTAGGCGGCGTCTAGGTCATAATACTCCGGCCAGTTATCCACCACAGGAAGCCGTTTTTCAGCTAAAGAATTCGGGCCAACTTTGGCCATCGCATCTTACAGCACGTCAATGTGAACTGCAATGTAAAATGAAGGCTTCCCAGAACAGAACTAGCAGTAACTCTACTGTCATTTTAGAAAAGCTGAACTGATCCTCCTTATGATTGAAGGAGAGAGATAAGTTTTTCAGTGAGTCTACTGAATACATGCAATAAAAGTGTTGGCCATGAGCCACTATTGTGATATGATCATGGCTCCAAAATATATATCAATAGAGCTTATGATAAGTATTGTATGTAATGAGAAAACAGCCGAACAATACGCAGAATAATCCGGACAACTTACGTACTTTCAGGATCGCCACCAGTTATTATACTCCACTTCTCATGTTCCAGGGCCGGAAAACAGATTTTGAAAGGGATTTCTCCCACAAGATCATCCCATTTCTCCTCTAAGTCCTGAATACGTTCAGTGGTGTTCTGCAGTGTTTAAAGATGAAATGATCGCCCAAAATTTCCGAGTGAAAACAAGAAAATTCACATGAGGATCTATCATACAGGAAGTCAAACCCATCAGCTAAGCACAGATTTAGTATAAAAGTAACACCAGTCTGCAAATCCACTTTGTCTTACAATGAAGAGTCTCCTGAGATTTTCCCACAGGCTCAATCAAGATAAGATAATCCACCACAATCCTGCCCAGGTCAAAAATATGAGATAAATAACTATATTGCTGGTGTAGTGGTGTTTAACCATCACAATGTAAGCAACGACAAGCAAACTCAAGATAAGTAGACTAAATGACGGACGCAGACAAGAAAACATCTGATAATTAACAAATAAGAAGATGATGATATTCACACCAGAATCAACAGGGATAACTCAGAAGTAGTCCACGATGGCACCTCGAAGCAATTTCCAGGCAACCTTCTCCACCTCAAACCCAAACTAAACCAAACATACCCACCCAGTAAATCCCGCCAAATTGAAAAACGACAGGAGTATTCAAATTGCAGGATCCTCAAAAGTATTTCTCCACCTACACCTCAGAAGTATTCAAATTGCAGGATCCTTTTATCCTCCCAAATACTAGGGGCTTCAAATTGAAAACGTCATGAACATACACCTTCTCAAAGCCATTTCCACTGACGTGGGATTCAACAGAAATTGAGTGTTTCCTTATATTTGATGCTACATATGCTGTTGCACGACGGAAAGTTTATTCCTTTCCTGACAATTAGATGATGAAAACCTAGATTTACCCCTATTGGAAGCAGATCTACAAGAATTTGTTTGGTTCGAGCGAACAGCCCCGGTAAATCCTAAAACCTCTAAAACATTCTTTTGTCTAAAAACATAAAACCCTATACTGCAATTTCAACAAGTTACATTCAGTAAGATGACTAATTTTTGAAAATTCACATACTAGAATAACCGCATTCCGCCAGAGATTACCTAAGAATGGGTACGGATATGGGTACCGGTACGGGTACAGGGTACGGGTACGGGTATGGGTACCAGTACGGATGCGACATTTTTTGAAAATATAGGGTATAGGTATGGCACCGGTACGTTAAAAATAAAAAATAATAAATAATAAATTTTTAAGCATATGAAGACTAAAAATAAAAATATATGCAAATCACAAATCCATAAATAAAACAAAAATGTCCTAGCATTAACAAAAATGTACTATCATTAAAAATGTCCTCAGATTCAGGCACTTGGAAAGGGAATCTCCCACACCGCCGGTGAATTATTGGAGGACAAATCGAGGTACTTCAAATTGAAGCACTGGACCAATGTTTACTTTCATTAAATTTTAGTTGGAAAACATATAAATTGACT
Source organism: Pinguicula primuliflora (assembly GCA_025802335.1). Lineage (NCBI taxonomy): Eukaryota > Viridiplantae > Streptophyta > Magnoliopsida > Lamiales > Lentibulariaceae > Pinguicula > Pinguicula primuliflora. The sequence goes on along the minus strand of JAOYMZ010002978.1, from coordinate 23,588 downwards.
GTATACACTACCTATTAATTTAGGGGCAGATTCCGGTGATATGATTTTATATATGCATGCCACAAGGATTGTCCGTTGACGGAATTGGGCACATCGTTAGAAAGCTTATACATTGTAGATGAAAAGCCTCATGTTTAGTTTTGGTTCAATTCCGTCAACGGACAACCCTAGTGGCCGAAATTAAAAATCATGTATAAAATCCTGTTTTTTACTTTTAACGGATCCTGCGCCATTAATTTATAATTCATTATATACAAATAAACTATTTATAATATGAAACAAAAAATAAACAAAAGAAAAAATATAAATAGTAATACACCCATCCACGCATAAAAGGAGAAAAGTATTTCTTCTCTCTCCTCTACCACTTTTCCTTCTCTTTCCTTCTCTTCTTCACTTCTTTTCTTCTCTTCTTCGCTCCAACTTTTAGATCTGCACCGTTTTTAGAAAAAAAAAATTGAGCGCCCCGCTGCAGGAGAATCCGGAAGGAGAGATTAAACCGGAGATGCCAGCATTTCTCAGCACCAGGGACTCCAGGTTCGGAAGGGAAAGCAGAAAACTCGCAACTTTCGAGAAATCCGCATTGAATGATGGTCTGAGAGGTCAATGGACGAGACTCTGGAGTTCCTGCAGCCAATTCCGGTGAAATTACAGGTACCCACGTACCCGAAGTCGTACCCACGTACCCGAAGCCGTACCCAAAGCCGTACCCAATTTTGCAAAAGTACACACTATTTTTTGCGAGACCGAATAAGTACCCGTAGCGTACCGGTGCCGTACCGGTACCCACGGGGTACCCGGTACGAGTACCGTGCTTCCAGGAGATTACCCATATTCATGCACAACTACAGCAAAATAATCAATCTATAACCTATAAATACTCATTCCCCAACCTTACACTAAGATACACTTTAAAACCAGATGATCAAATCCTTACAGAGACGTCGTACCTAATAACTCAAATTTTGCAATTGATGCTACAATTTACATATCTATACAATCAAACAATAAATATGCAGGTCTGGTAAGACAGAAAATTAACAGATACACATGATAGCTTGTAGAAATTCAATGCATCAGCATCCAAGAAGAATTGAAGAAAATTGAATGCAAGCTACATTGACATTCGCGACACAAGAACCAAGAGAGAAGGAACCGAGAGAGAGTTCTAGATTCTATTTTTCATTCTGTATTGAAAATGTTCCCACATTTGGGAATAAAAATGGTGCATTTACAAAGATGGGCCTGATTTACTGGGCCAGCTATCTGTTCAAATATAAAAAATTGGATGAAAATGTTGTACAAACTATTTAACAGAATAGACTTCTTCAGCCATTCTCTCTTTCATCTATTCTTGCATTCTTCATCACTTCTCTTGCATTCTTCATCACTTCAGCATTTTCAACATACCCCCCACAAGATGGAGGTAGGGGAGACAACCCTAATCCCATCTTGGACAGTAAACTCTGAAAGGGAGCTTGAGGTAATGATTTAGTAAACAAGTCTGCCACTTGATGATTCGTAGGAATGTAAAGAGGTAAAATAAAACCTGATTTATAGTGGTCCCGGATGAAGTGACAATCCTTAAATATGCTTCGTCCGTTCATGGAATACGGGATTGGCAATAAGGTGTAAAGCTGCCTGGTTATCACAATGTATCGGAATAGGCTGTCGAATTGGGACCTTGAGCTCATGTTCATTATTCATCACTTCTCTTGCATTCTTCATCACTTTAGCATTTTCAACATAGCTTACACCATTGAGCACAAAATAACTGAAAAATGTAAGAATTCCAGGTACAAATTAAGACTTAACCGTTCAGAATTCTAACAACACGCGAAGCTCTACTGAAGGATTCAAGCAACGAGTTAACAGTGTCGTTATATACACACAACTGAACTCATGCGGGATTCCATCTTCAATCCCAAACGTGATTCATTCTTCAACCCGTTCTCTACCGTTGGTATATACCAATAAGACGATTTGCCTTTTTTCATATACCTGGACTGGAAAATAATAAGTCCATTGATAAAATTTATTATTTGATTTAACTAAATGGGCCTAATGAACTGACGACAAGCATTCTGGGACGTTGAGCCCTTATAAAATGTAAAACACGAGGTGATCATGTCCAACATCGAGTAAATTTTGGTTGTGAACTATTATCATTAAAATATGAAATTTAATGTGATTGATTGTAGTAATATATTTACTTATAAATTGATTTATATTTCTTTTTTAAACTAGTTCAATAATTATTTTCAACACTCTTTATATGTTGGTCCATAAATATGTGCTACCAAATTATTATTCACCCGTTAATTGTTGGTAAAATACATAAATTACCAAACAAGGAGTCTGATCTTGATCCAAGACTGTGTCGTATGTGTCTGGAACCTTATTTAAGATGTGTATTTATAGCCGATGACCAAAGAGTTCGTCTCACATTAAAACATGTTTTAAGTGGTCTTAAATGTTCCGGAACACTATCACACGAAAATATCTTTTTGTACAAGTTATAGGAGTTGGACCCAAGATTATATCCAATCATAATAAACTTTGGTTCACAACCCCCAAAGATAAGACAAGGCTGTGAAAAGGACAACCCAGTGGACTCGTCACAGATGATGACCAGACCAGACCGGATAGGCCAGATGGCAGCGATGCATGTGTGTAACCCGCTACCCTCTTATCACACTTCAAAACCAATCACGTTTGGGACAATGTTCCCTTTAGTGTTTTCAAGTCATTATGCCAACAATCTCATGCAAATAATTTGAACATTTTTTCCCTTGAACAAATAAAGTGTGTTGTATTTAAATTTCAATATTTTTTGAATTGAATTGACAAGTTATGAAGTGATGATACATATTTAGCCAAGGTGAGCAAACTATATATTGAACTCATGAGTGAAGTAAGTTTTGAACTCATTTGAGCTTGAATCATAATTACACTCCACGTATATTGTCATTAGGTATGCTAACTCTCTAGTACTGCTTCTTACACATTTTTTCAATAGCCAATGTGCATACATTCGTCTTATAAATGTTATAGAAAGACAAATTCACGCCTTTAATACAAGGTGTTCAACCTTCACATTCACATAGCTGACTCACTAGACCCCATATTTTGGAGGGATATTAAGAGCCTATAACATATCCTCGTTCTCTACTCCCACGCACGGGGAGAATCATAAAGTACGACTCTCTACCTCAATGCATGGAGAGAGTCATCTGCATCGATCCTCTACCCCACGCATGGGGAGGACCGAAAGGCAAACAAAACAATACGACTCGCTTCCCCCACACATGGGAAGAGTTCGTCTGCATCAATCCTCCACCCTCACACATGAGGAGGATCCAAAAAGTAATCTCATAATACGAGTCTCAACCCCATCGCACGAGGAGAGCCATCTGTATCAATCTTATATCCCCACATATGTGGAGGGTCAAAAAGTAGCCAAATAATCTGACCTTTTATTTCCACGCATGTGGAAAGTCCAATTCATCGGTCCTTTATCCCTGGCACGGGGAGGACCAAAATGGAGAGTCATGCAAAGTGATTGTTCGTCCTGATCGATAAATCCATCAAGTCATCTCGGTAGAACCACCCACACATGGTCTATGATTTTATCGAGAACAAATAAAAGTTAATGCCTTCGATTCCATAATAATACACCTCAATATAATATCCATGCATTGAATAATTGGAATCAATAAATCATGCTTATCTCAATAATTAACAAAACACTTCTTTCTAAGGGAGTGGATGACTTGGAAATCAAGGAGACGCTTTTTAAAATGGATATGAATAAAGCTCCTAGCTCGGATGGTTACTCAGGAAATTTCTATCAACACGATTGGACTTTAATTGCTCCTTCACTCTTGATTTTTGTGCACCAGGTATTTGAAGAGGATGTCATTCCACCTGAGACTAATAAAGGAATGATCTCTCTTATGCCGAAAATTACAAGACAAGAATGGTTGGATCACTTTCGCCCCATTAGCCTAGTGAATATATGTGATGTGTCAAAGGTGATAGTTAATCGCTTGAAGATTACTATGCCAACCGTTGTGTCGCAAAATCAATCAAGTTTCGTTCAAGGGCGTAGTATAGTTGAGAGTATTATTGCAACCCAGGAAGCTTTGCACACTATGCGTTCATGTAAGGGCAAAAAAGGTTATATGGCCATCAAAATTGACTTAGCCAAATATTTTGACAAGGTGAAGTAGAATTTTATAGAGGACAATTTTCTTGATGCGGGTATTCCCTTATACCTTGTTCGCGCGATCATGTATTCTCTTAATACTAGCTCATCTCAGATTCTTTGGGAGGGATTGTGGGGCTCGGAGTTGCACCCCAAAAAAGGAGTTTGTTAGGATAATCTGGTTTCCACATATTTATTTGTGCTATGTATGGAACGGTTGTCAAATGTCATCGAGATTGCTTCAATAACTGGATGTGGAAACCTTTGATTTTTCGAAAGGGAAAATTTAAGGTGTCGCATCTCATGTTTGCGGATGATCTAATTCTATTCTCGAAGGTGGCAATAGAACATGCTCGTGGTACACAACAAATCCTTTGTACCTTCTCACATTCATCGGGTCAAGTGGTGAACAATACGAAGTCTGTCATGTGGTTCTCGCCTAATGTGTCCCAACCCATGGCATCTGATGTTGAACATATTTTGGGGATTAAACGTGTAAGCAAACTTGGTGTATGCCTGGGTGTACCACTAGTACACGGTAGGGTGACCAAGGTTATCCACAAAACCATTATACTTTTAGCTACGGGATAAGATGGCATTCTGGAGGTCAAGGAGGATTTCTATGGCTGGACGACTAACTTTGTGCCAGTTTATATTATATACTCACCAGACATACTTGATACAAACTACGGTTCTCCCTGTTGCGGTGTGCAATGAGCTAGACAAAGAAATCCATAACTTCTTATGGGGATCTGATGCAACAACATCTCCTCTATTGGCCCACTATATGCCTAAAGATGAATGGTGGCAGTCTTTGTTTGAATGGATTCCAGGAGATAAATCATGCTTTCATCCTCAAGCTGGCTTGGTGCTTTATCATTGGACGTAGTAGGATATGGAAGGAGCCATATTTCTTCCCAGAAAACTTGCAACAACATTCTCTCTGTTGCACAAATCACTCTCATTTATGGTGCAACATTTCAAAACTACTCGAGATTCTCGATTCTTTCACTAGATGGGTGATTGATAATGGAGAGAACGTATACTTTTTGATTGACATTTGGTTCCATTTCACCGTTCTTCAAGCTGATTACCATATTAAGGTTAATACTTTCTGCCTCACTTTAGGGGGTTGGGATACTGAAAAGCTTGCTGCATGGCTCCCAATTGAGCTAGTGCAACAAATCCTGACCAGTGGGTGGCGCCGATAAGAGATCATGGAATTTCATGGAGATCAGCAATAGAGCTCATGTGCAGCTCGGACCCCCAACCAGAATTGAAGATTTTGCATCTTATTTGGTCGTTAAGGGTACCAGAGATGGTAAAAATATTTTGGTGGTAGGCAGCCGACGATTGCTTATGGACGAATTGGAGGCATTTCTCACAGAAAATTGCAGTTCGCCGGAATGCTATTTCTGTTAGGGGATGGAATCCTTGTTGCATGCGTTGCAGGACCGCACATGAAGTAAACAAATTTGAAGGGAGCTTCTTCACACCTTACCGATCTCATTTTTCACTTGCCTACTGTAAAGGAGTAGTTCTCTCTATATTTATCATCCTCACAATTATATTTTTTATCGTGGGAATTCATTGTCATTGTGTGTTGGCAGTTGTGGATGAACCTGAATGACGAGATCTTCAAAGCGTAATTATTCACTATTTTAAGTATCACGGTGCAAATTCATGCTTACTATGCTGGAATGCAATGTGCTTGGTCGCATGGGGGGATGTCTGTGCAGCGGAAGCTCCCTACTACGGGAGACTGCTATCCTCCATCCATCTCAGGATCTACATTAACCGATTTCTACCTTCATGTGGACGCGACATTCAGGGCAGCATGTGGTGATGTCCTATGCGATAGCGGTAAGATCTTGATATTTGACTTAAACAAGGCCATTGGTATCTTTTCAGTCCTATCAGCAGAATTGTGGGCAATAATACAAGGCCTTATGTTGGTTCAAACGACGGGAATCACTCCGGTCACGATATGCACGAACAACATGCTTGCATGCAAAGCTAATCTCGGGCCTTTCGTCGAACATCTCGAACTCAGCCATGTTAAGAGAGATTCACCGACTTTTGAATCTATGACATCTAGATTCAGAAGTTGTGATGTATGTACTACGATCAAGCAACCAAGAAGCGGATTGTATGGCCAAAATGGGACTATCCCATATGTTGACAAACTTGGAGTTCAATTATAATGCCCCATGCTTTCTAGAGGAAGACTCCGCAACTCTAGGCCATGCAGCACAAGGAGGTTGTTGGTGTCACCTAGCAGAGCCAAGGAACCTCACAAAGGAACATAGTGCCTCAGGGAACCCACCTGATCGCACCCGAGGGCCGATGGGGGTAATCACTCCATCCTGCACGCAAGGGGGCAAACGATATAGGAGGGTCTGGGTTCTTTTCAATTCAACTAACTTACGTAGCATTCGTGGATACAACCTCTCCCAGCAACTCAAATTAGTTGGAGAGCCGAGCAACCTTTTGTTTTGATCTGCCATTAGGAACGTTGCTTATTATGGCATTTTCATTTGTATTTTTATTGCTTTGGCTACGCCTTCCATTGTACGAAAAAAATTAATGAACATATCACGATATACATAAACTTCTGTTTCTAACTCATGGACTTTAATCACATTTCTTCAGACTCTCCTTGACAATCTTTTGGTGAGCATATTCTCCAAATTATTCTCATATCTCACAAACCACAAAGAAATCACGCAATTATTCTGTAATTGTTTAATCAATCCATGTAAAATTTGGATGTATCTCTTTTTTTCATTATAGATTCTGTGTTATGCAACTCCAATAATTGTTATAGATCACAATGAATAGACTCGTGAATAGTCTTCTTCCCAATTGTGCTTTATGGAATACATTCTCCTAGAATACTGAAAATGGAAAACATATCCATCCCTGTCTCGAAGTCTTTGATCCGTATTGGTGGTGGATTCCACGTGTATCTAACTTTTGGGTAGACGACGGAAGGATTTGCGTCAGCATCTACGTTTGCGTTGGAGAGGGATTCGACGGCGGGAGTCAAACTTTGGACTCCTGACGGCGGGAGTCATTTTTTTCCCCGAAGTGGGGATCTCGCCGAGTGCTTCCGTCTAGGAAGCCTACACCAAATACCCCTTTCCGAAATGAAAAGGACAAAATGAAATAAAATTTAACTGAAAATAATTAATATAAAAAAGTAAAATACACGTGGAAGAAGCGCAACACCTCATCACGTTTTTTGCTTATGGGTGACGCAATGTTACGTCCGGTAAGATAATAAATTTCACAATTAATAGTTGCAATGATGAATAATTAGGATAACCAACTTACCTACCGCCAAAAATGGTATACCAGACCACCAAAAGTTCGGTAAGAAAAACTGATAAAATCATTTGGCAAATTATCATAGAACAGGCCCAAAAAGTGTTAAAAATTCAGGTCTAATTGTATGGTGTCACTTGTTTTTTTAGGGATTTTCGTGCCACTTTTTCGTCCGGCATAGATGCTCTCACCTACGGCCATGTTATTAAAAAGAAAAAAATGTTAAGGACCTCTTATTAGAGGACTTCTGGAAAAGGAACGTAGCCATCAATGACACAAATGACATACCGGAAGAAAAATTAAATAAAAAAATAATGACAAAAAAATGTGGGTCATCCATTACCCAATCATATGCTCACAAGTGTATTGCTTGTCATTTTCTTACCTATTTTTTCTTTTGGCATATAACCTTTGCACCAAAGATTCTTGCCGCTACAAAACCTCTTTTTTTTTTCTTTTTTTGGGTAAGTAAGAATTTTTTTATTGAACTCAGAGTTTATGTATAAATCGCAATTTCGGGGATTCCGGCTCTTTGACTATACTAGAGACTACTCATCTAGTTTGTTATTTTCTCAATCTGTAAGCTCCATTTGTATTAATGCCCCCAGATGTTGGTCTGACATATTGATCCCAAGTGTTTGCAATAAAAGCATTGTTTCCCGAACTTCTTCTAATACATCAATATTGATGCCCTGTTGATCTGAGCTAGCATTTTCACGCATTTGCACTTTCGAAGTTGGTATTTTCCTCCTTTGCAGATGCATTTTGTCGATTCGCTGGGTTCGACATTCCCGCGCCTTTAACTTACGCTGAAATGTCGTCAGAGGATCTTCGTCTTGTCCCAATGGCCTGAACGGACTAGATTTTCTAATAGCCCTGTCTACGAGTCGTCTAAATCTAACCTTACTGCTCGTCCGTGTCAAGTTGTCCTTCCTCGCACAGAAGTGGGCTGGATAACTTTCTTTGCAACTATTCATTAATACTTCTCGTTCGAGAGGCTTGGACTCAACTAATATCGTGGATGGGATAGATTCAGGGTCTATACTCTGGTTGTCTTCTTTTTCCAGGTTTTCTGCCACATTTAAGTCTTGTGCTTGTGCAAAGTCAGAATTGTCATACCTGCCTGCCATCGATTCTTTGTTTGTTGGTTCAATTTGTTGATGAGTCTCCGACAATATTCCTTTGGGGGGGCTAAGTCCGGCAGCAATTCATCAATTTCCAAATTTTCCGCCATATTCTCCAACGGGTGGTCGCAATGTTCCAAATTTTTTGGTAAGTTTCCGATATCCTTACCACTCTGATTTTGTGCACCTGTTTCATAGAAGCCTCCTCTATGAAATCTACCGCCATTTCTGTAGCAAGAGCTTGCTGGGTCTCCACAATTTTCATCCCCTGATCTTCCTCAGCTAGTACAGCAGCTGTTGTTTTTTCTTTATGAATTGCCTATGTATATGATTGCTCCTAGTATCGAGTTCCGACTACTCCTCCAATCTCAATTGTTCTCCTAACATGTTTTGGGCTTTGGCAGGTTTACTGCCCAATGTCATCAATCCCTTAATCTCTTCCTCTATTGTTATCATGAATGTTTCCTCACTCGTTTCAACTCTGACTTTTGCATAAACACTTTTACTAGAGGTCGTCAGTACCAATATTCTCCTGAATTGCATTTCACTATGATCAGCTGTTTTTTCATCTATCTTGACTACCGTTCCCACTTTGGTTGCTAATTCTGTAAAGAACTCTTCACACCAACAATGGAGAGGTGTTCCTCTTACCCTGATCCATGCTGGACGTACTAGCTTTCCTCCTTGCATCTGTCATGGTCTTAGATTGCGGAGACATAACCTCGTAGAAGTTTTTTGTCACCTAGTAGCTTAACTTTGTCCTCAACTGTCTGGAGTTTGATGAGAATCTCCCCTCCCTCCAGACGAATAGCTTTCCCACCTGCATAGTCATGATCCTCTAGTATTGAGCTATTGAGTTTATGTCTAGAATGGGTGACAGAAGTCCTACAAGGCAGGTTTCTAACCATGAGGCTTTCTCAGGCTTAGGAATGTAGGTTATTGTGTCAATCACCAATGCAAAATCCTATTTCCATGTACTATTGCTTGAGGGGTCTTGTCGCAACTCTCTCTTGGCTGAACACAAATTCATTCTGTGAGAGCAATGACTGTTTTTTGGGTCCTTTCTCCTGGCTTTCGAGCTAAATTGACATATAGCTGGCAAGTCCCAACTCTTATGTCATTCAATTTTGGTATCAGCTCAAGTAAGTTTGTTTCTTTGTCATAACGAATGAAGCCATACCTCTGACCTTGGCTTAACATGATAGGCAGTGAATGAACATCGCGGAGCTTGCCAACTTGATCAAAGAAAGCCCATAGATCCTTCTTTGTCCAGTCCGGAGGAAAATTGAGAATGTACAACAAAGCTGATTTTCTCGGATCTACTGAATGAACAGAGACAGTTTCCGGGTGGACTTATTCCTCATCACAACTCGCTGTCCACCAATTGTTTCCCAATTCCCTTCGTCCACAGTAGAGGTGTCTGGGGGTTTAGGTGTCAGCGCCGATGCAAATACCGGCGCGGCAGTTTTGCCTCTCATCAGCAACGGACAGATGAAGGAGAAAACTTTATATGTGATAGTTGCTGCAACAGATTATCAACCTGCAAGTAGCAACGAGAGCAGCGACGATTGTGTATGTCGGAGGTAGCGACATAGGCGATTGTGATTGACGGAGATAGCGACAGAGGCGATTGTGATTGACGGAGATAGCGACTAGGGTTCTCTCAAAATTCTCTCAGAAAAATTATTCAAATTTAGGAGGAACTGATACAATTTACTTTTTCTATTTTATTTTTTATCTTTTGATAGGTAAAATTTTCTTGGTTTTGTTATGGTGGAGATTTTTTCACTTATCAAATCTGAAGATCAAAACTCTCATTAATTGCTAGACATCATTTGTCTACAGTTAGGAATCTCTGTTAGGAACTCATCTCTTAGTTGGAAAACCAGAGAATCTCTGTCCCAGTAGAACCGCCATCTCCAAACAGACATCCAACGGCAGAGAATTTGACACGACTATCCTCCCCGGGTAGAGAGACGGTGTAATGTCGTAATACAATGGTCTAACATCATCGTATGTCGGTGTAATGACATTGTACCAGTCGACACTCTTGAAACAATATATCAACACTGTAGATTGTTTGGTAAAAATGTTTCTCTGTTATGGTCTCGATTCAAGAAGGTGGTAGCCTAAGCCGCTTAGGCGCCACCTAGGCACTAGGACACCCTCAACCTTATTCAAATTCCTGCTTATGACGCTTATAAGCCCACCTAGTCACTGAGAGGCCCCTGATTGCCTAGGGTACGCCTAGCACTTTCTCAAATACTGATTATGGTGAAGAATGAGTATATCATCGGATTTCTGTGTACAAGGATGAACACTAAATTTTGTTTTCTACAGCCTTCATTGGAACCGAAGTTGCTCTCAAGCGGAAATAAGCAAACGACATCTGTTTGTAGCAATTAATGAGAACTGGGTCGCAGGTTTTGACTTGCGAAATCTATTTTTTAAGTGACTTGATCTGCGCCGTCGAATCTGTATCCGACAACACAGATTAGAAGTCAGCACTATAGTGAGATCTTCGGCACTATAGTGTCGGTATAGGAAAAAAAACTCGTAATCAATGAAGGGCGGCATCCATTTCGACGGGCAACAGGGATTTTTGCACAGAAAACTCAATGAAGGGTCAGGATTTTGTAAGGAGAAGGTGTTTCCAGTTGTTTTATTCAGGGATTGTGGTCGTTTAGCCCCCTTCAATGTAGATATGGATGAGATACAGGCACGTGTGATTTCTTGCTTTGATTATATTCATAGTTTTTCTTCCAAATACCTGAACTTGAGTTTTGAATTATATACTGATGCTACTTGAGCTACTTCTTGTAGATGGGACTAAATTTCTCAACTAGTTTAATGTCTTTCCACTCTTCCCTATCTTTTTTTTTGCGTGTGTGGTAAGCAAAAACTTTACTAAACAAAATAAATGAAGTTATTTACAAATGTGATTTTCCCGCCTCTATGCTCATCAAAAGATTAAATACATACGAGCATGTATTGGGTTGGGAGTATCATCCACTCTACCATCGAATATATAAAGGAGTTGTCTTTGGACTTTGTTTTCATAACCAAGTATTAAGCTAAAAAATTTTGAGCATCTTTTCTAAGTCATGTTCTTCTCCTCAAAAACTAACTGTTTCTTGATTTCCAAATGTGCCAAACCACACCAGACCATGATGCTGGTTTTCACTCCAGATGGATCAGCAGTATGAATTCCTGCATTGAAGGAGAGAAGTCTTCCAGACATGAAATATTTAGCCATCGCACTATCTTTTCCTAGAGCTGCTTGGTGTAGTTGCAATCGACAAAAATATGTTGTTCATCCTCTGATCCCTGGCCGCATAGCATGCGTGCAATTTCACAAGAACTATGTAAGATGTTCCTGTGCTTGAGGTTCCTTTGAGTAGGTAGCCTGTTTTGTAACATCCTCCACATAAAGGCAGTTACTTTCTTTGGAGTAAATTTGTTCCAAGCTGTGCTTAGTTCCTGTGCCTGCTCCGATGTGCATGCCTGCAGTTTTGCTTCCATGATCTTCGCATAGGTTGCTTTGATTGTGTATTTCCTGTCAAACGATGTTTTCACCTACCAATAGTCTTCTATGGATTCAGAATCCGTAAAATTAACCCATTTTATTGGTGGCTAAATTTGAGATTTCTTATTATATGGGATTATCCAATAATTTTCTATAGTTTTCAATCATATTAAACTCTTATCTCATTTTTTAGTAGTGATACAAAACACTTCAATTCAAATACACTTCTGTCATATGGAAAGGGGACATTGTATAACAGTTGAGTGTTATTTTTAACACTTAATCGGTTTGGTGTTATATTCAATAATATGACAACACGTCATGAAAAATTCTTACCCAATTTTTTGGTAAATGCATTTTTCTGTCACTTCCAGTCGGCGAAAAAAAATCCTACACAATTTTTGGAATAGTCTCGTCGAATTTTTTAGAAACCGGTTGTAGATTCTGACTCCAACATTTTGACTAACAAAAAGTTAAAATCCTATTAAATATAAATTTTAAAAGTACCAAACTTAAAATTTAGCCACAAATAAATTTCATCGTTTGACAAAAAAAATAGCTATTGGTCCCAATTTGATTTATTATTTAAAATTGAAAGATAATTCGTCAACTATATACTATTTTAATATTTCTCAAAATGTCTCGTAACGAAGACTTGCAATCTCCATTATCCCACGGTTCACATGGTGTACGTTTTTTTAACAGCAACCATGATTTTTTATAGGTAATATATATATATTTTTGTATTTCAGCTGTATATTGTATAGTATATTCACTACAAATAATTTCTACTCAAACCCCCTTATAACTCCAATTTCATTAAGACCCCTATTACGATATTATTATAACCATTATTTCTTAAATTAGTTCTAGCTAAAATTAATTTTTATTTTTATTTTTATGCAAGATCAAAAGGAATCACATGCACGGCATTAAAGCAAGTATTACGTTACTTGCAAGAAACACTTGGGTACGGTCTTGTATTCAAGCGAGGAGATGAATCGAGCCTAATTGGGTACAGTGACAGTTCTCACAATGTTGATTCAGATGATGGAAAGAGCACGACTGGACACATTTTCTATTTTAATAATTGCCTGATCACATGGTGTTCACAGAAACAAGACACTGTTGCCTTATCTTCTTGTGAGGCCGAGTACATGGCAGCAGCAGAGGCAGCAAAGCAAGCAATTTGGCTTCAAGAACTTTGTTGGTAAGATCACCGGCAAGTTAAACAAGAAGGTGATCGTACGGATTAACAACAAATCTACAATAGCACTTTCCAAGAATCCCATCTTCCATGGACGCCACAAGCACATACACACTAGGTATCACTTCATACGAGAGTGTGTTGAGAATGAACACGTGGAAATTGAGCATGTACCCGGGAGTGAGCAAAAGGCCGACATCTTGACAAAGGCCTTAAGAAGAATCAAATTTAAAGAGATGGGAGACTTGATAGGAGTTCAAGCCTTAACATAGAATGATTTCAAGCTTAGAAGGAAGAATGTTGGCTTAGGTTTGAAAGAGTAGTTTGGACCACAAGGAATCCTAATCCTATTAACATTGATTAGGATAAGACATGAGTTATATTTAGGAGTTATCTAAATATATGAGGTTTTATAGTTCTATTAGAATTAGGACTAGTCATACGAGTTTTCTGTATAAGCACTTGTTAAGATGTAACAAGGCTCATGAGTTCTCGAGTTAATGAGTTCTCGAGTTAATGAGTTCTCAAGTAGAGTGTTTCAGCTTTGATAGGATATTTTCTAAAGCAAGAAGAGAGTTATTCTTCGTAATCTTGAGTTTATTTTTTTGATTTTTAACAACACCAACTTGATGGGATAACTTTTGGGCTTGAAATTCGGTTTTGTACCAACACTGTTCTTCTGGTATTTTGCTACGTTCGCATGCAATTTGAAAGTTCTCAGTCATATGTTGTTGAGTCTTGTACCCATAATCTCTGTTCCTTCAACTGCACTGTAGGTTAAAAAGCCGAAAGGCAAGCCCATTGTGGACAGTTTTCTTGCAATTGAGAATTATAGGACCTCTCCTTGGCATTCCAGTATCGATCTCAAATCATATGCATTGCAATTCTCAGGGAAGTTTGTTATATAAAATTGCACACCATCAATCTTTTCCTCAACATATTCATCTAGTTCAACTCTAGATCCAAGTCGATCATACACATTAGTATTGAGGAATGAATTGGCCCATTGTACAAAAATGAATGTAGATTGTTAAATATGTGTAGTGTAGATAGGCCAATGTATGAAGTACCCATCAGAGTACCCCACTTGTATATATACATCACCTATGTGGTGACCTAAACACAGTGGAATGAAAAACGACGTTTATGCCCAATCAGCTGCCTCCAATTATTCTCTTTACATTGCTCAAACACATTGAATGCTATTGGTGTGTTGTTCAGTTATTCTAGTTAATCAACGTTTGTACAAGCTTTTGCATACATAAATCTTTTGTTTTCACCATTTATATGGTATCAGAGCCAATCGTTTGATTCAAATCTTGCTACATTTTGCACAAGATTCTTTCTTTTTACAAAAGCTTTAGCAATTGACCAAAGCCTTCCAAATCCATGGGTGAAACACCAGCAAAAGAAACAAAACTGGTGGGAGAAGGATTAAAACTGGCAATTGAAGTTGCTATTTTGCAGCCAGAAAGATACCTTCGAATTCGTTACTCCGACAAGCTAGGGATGGCCATGACGACAGTGCTCTTGAACACCAAGAACTACCAGTCTTAGAGTAGAGCTGTGAGGATGGCTTTGGGCGCTAAACGCAAACTTTCGTTAATTTATAAAAATGCAATCACCCCTGAAAAAGACAATTTCGAGGAGTATTATACCTAGAAAAGCATGGATCTTATGGTTGCCTCATGGATCTATAATTCTAAAGATCGTGAGGTGTTGGGAGGATTTCAGTATACGACCACGAGTGCCAATGATCTGTGGGTTAAGTTGAAATAATGGTTGGGAGAGCCAAATGGGCCAACAATGTATTGATTCATGCGGGATATTGCTGACCTTAAGCAGTGAAATGACAGTGTCACTGTCTATTACAGTAAGCTGAAAAATCTGTGGGATGAACTGGGATATATGAGGCCCATCCTTAAGTACAAGTGTGGGATTCATGGTGAGATATTTGAAGAAGAAAGGGTGATAAAGTTCCTTTTTGGTCTAAATCCACCTTTTGGACAGATATTGGCCATGGAGCCTTTGTCGAGTCTTAAAAAAGTTTATGCCATAGTGGTGACAGTTGAAAAATAGAATGAAGGGAATGCATTTGGGTCTGAACTGCTGGATCATGCCATGATGAACAAACTAATGAATGCTTATAAGGCTGGTGGAAGACTGAATTCTGTTCACAAGAGTGCATGGTCAATGAGAGGGGAGCTAATAAAATCTACCAGAAGTGATGCAAGATGCACACACTGCAACATTCCAGGTCATCACATATCGGAATGTTATAAGCTTAAAGTGTGTAATCACTATAAGATACCAGGGCACTCTATTCAAAACTGTTTTAAACTGAGAGAACAGAAGAAGAAGAAGAATAGAGCATTGCAGTCTCACTTCTCGCACATGGTTATGAATCCACCTCTTGATGATGATCAGGATTTCACCAGTCCAGTGATGGAAAAACATGTGTCTGATATCTGCGCATCCATCTTCAAGTGGGGCTAAGATCGAGGAGATGGAATTCACGGGTAAAATTTATATACTTGCCCTATCTTTAACTGCTCATCTTAAATCAGGAACTTGAATTCTGGATATCAGGGTTTTTAGTCATATGTGTTGTGAGAGAAATGTTTTGCATCACTGTGAAGATGTTTCCAAATCCCACGTTGTATTCCAAGCAGATGGTGCCAAGACAAATACACACTGTGTAGGAAAATATACCTTAAGCCCTCGTGTGATCCTAGATAAAGTGCTATATATTCCCTCTTTTTCATTCAATCTTCTCTATGTTTCCAGACTAAGTCAATCTTCCAAAGCCTTCTTGTCATTTTTTCCCACATTCTGTGTTATGCACAACCTCAAGACTAAGGAAATCTTGGCAGTGGGGAAGAAATTTCGAGGGTATTATTTTTTGTAGCCGTCCAGCTTTTGTTCTTAGCTGCAGCAAAACCTTCAACAATCTTTTGAAAATTCCACTCCTTCCAGCACGGCAAATATTTCAATTTTTTTTATCTATTTCGTTAGCTCTTCTATTTGGCATGGTAGACTTGGTCACCCATCGAATCTTGTACTAAAATGCTTACATTTAGAAGATACTGTAGTAAGTGATGTGATCAAATCTTGTGATGTGGCCAAGCAATGTAGATTGACTTTTCATGTAATCACTCACATTCAGACTATGTTTTTAAGCTACTTCACATTGATATATGGGGTACTTTTGCCATAGCTTCTCTCAATGGTGCTAAATACTTCCCAACTATTGTAGATGATCATAGCAGATACACATGGGTTTACATGCTTAAACATAAATCTAATGCAATATCTCAACTTTATCAATTCATTCTGATGGCTTGTACTCAGTTTTCAGCCGAGATCAAAGTAATATGAAGTGATAATGGGAGTGAATTCACTGGGATATAGTGTCAAAAACTACTTCACTCACTCGGAATAGTTCACCATTACAGTGCACCCTACACACCCCAACAAAATGGGGTGGTTGAGAGGAAACACAGACACTTATTAGAAATGTGACGAGCTCTTTTGTTCCATGCAGGGTTACCTCAAACATTCTAAGCAGAGGCAATACTGACAGCTGCATACCTCATTGACAGATTGTCGTCTGTAGTGTTGAAGTTGTGCACTCCTTATGAAAAGTTACATGGGGTGAAGCCTGATCTATCAAATATTCGGGTGTTTGGGAATTTATGCTATGCAGTAGCACTTGCTCCATGCCAAAACAAAATTTATGGCTCGAGCACACAAATGTATTTTCCTGGGGTATCCAGCTGGGACAAAGGGTTATAAAGTGTTTGATATGGATGAGAAGAAACTCTGGGTGTCACGAGATGTTGTTTACCACAAAACAGTGTTCCTCTATCACGATGATGCACAGACATTTCCTCAACCATCAGTACATTCATCTGGTCTGAACATGCCCAATCCCTCGATGACTTCTATATCCTCTGTTCCATCTTCCCAGTTACCAGTGTCTGTGACATCCCAGAAACTGTTTCCATCACAATGCCAACTTCTGAATCTTCACATCCTACACCACAAGAACCCGATCATATTATCCCACAGCCAGCATCACATGAACCTGATCATTTATGCCAATCATTCCAGCCAGCTGATATATGCCAGACCCCATCTCGTGTGGCATTCAAATAGGTCCCAACCAGACACACTTCCAGGATTCCACAAGCACTGGTTTGCCACAAGGACTATGTCATGACCACACCTAGTGGCCTCACACCTGTGGCATCATGCATGCTATCTCTCAGTTAGTCTACTATGTCTACTGCACATGAGCCAGAACCTATGTTTTATCATCAGGCAGTGAAACACATTGAATGGCAGAATGCAATGACCGTGGAATTAAAAGTATTAAAGGAAAATCAAAACTAGATCTTGACAAAACTCCCTCCTGGTAGTCGCACCATTGGATGCAAATGGATATATAAACTCAAATTGAAGCCTGATGGATCAATATCAAGATACAAATCGAGGTTAGTGGCCAAGGGCTATAACCAAATTGAAGGGGTACATTATTCTGAAAGTTTCTCATCGGTAGCCAAACACACCACCGTGCGAATGTTGTTTTCTGTCGCGGCTCACAGAAATTGGGTTGTGCATCAATTGGACGTGAATAATGCATTTCTCCACGACAATTTTAAAGAAGAAATATACATGAGTGTGCCTACAGGTCATCCAGCCCTCGACACTGATCAAGTATGCTTATTGAAAAGGTTAATTTATGGCCTTAAGCAAGCATCAAGACAATGAAATCGTGAATTTCCCTCTTGCTGGTTACAATATGGATTCAAACAGTATGCTAATGACAATTGCTTGTTCATTCTGGACCGAAAGAGCACTTTTACCGTACTGCTCGTATACGTCGATGATGTTCGGGTGGTTGGAGATTCATCTGCTGAATCTGCACAGATCATGGAGTTTCTTGATAGCAGATTTAGCATCAAAATATTGGGTCCATCCAGCTACTATTTGGGACATGAACTCAATGATTCCCCGGCTAGATTATATGTCAGTCAACGTAAATATGTGCTGGACATAATCACTGATCTCAATCTGCTGGATGCAAAGGCTACAATGACACCTTTGCCTCCTGGCATAAAATTGACTGCTGCTGATTCTACACCGTTGCTTGCTGATCCATCAAAATATCGTAGCCTCCTCGGTCGATTGTTGTATTTGGGATTTACTCGACCAAATTTGAGCTATGTTATTCAAAACCTTAGCCAATTTATGCAAACTCTCCATGAATCTCACTGGGGAGTAGCGCTTTATGTTGTTCGCTACTTGAAGGGGGACAACAACACTGGGACTTCATTTCCCACATGAGAATGACCCGAAACCGGTTGCCTACTCGAATTTCGACTAGGCTTCGTGTCTAGATTCACGAACGTCCCTTACAGGATACTTTATTCAACTGGGAGCATCCACCATATCGTGGAAGACTAAGAAGCAGTCAGTAGTTTATCGCTCATCCGTCGAAACTGAATACCTGAGTGTGGCATCCACTGTATGTTAACTGCAGTGGATATCTTATATCCTGACTGATCTGCGGGTTTCAATCTGTTTACATGTCCCTCTTCATTGTGACAATAATGCACTCTTCATCTTGTTGCCAATCCTGTCTTCCACGAGAGGGCAAAACACATCGAAATCGACTATCATCTTGTGCGGACAAATATAAGGCAGGCTTCATACTCCCTCTGTATATGCCTTCTGCTCATCAACCAGCAGATGCCATGACCAAATCTCTTCCTCTAGCACAATTCAATGTTCTAGTTGCCAAGCTGGGACTTGGACTTGCTCCATCTGGATCTCCTCGTCTAGCTTAGGAGGGAATTATTGAGGAATGAATTGGCCCATTGTACATAAATGAATGTAGACTGTTAAATATGTGTAGTGTAGATAGGCCCATATATGAAGGGCCCATGAAAGTACCCACTTGTATATATACGTCACCGATGTGGTGACCTAAACACAGTGGAATGAAAAGCAACATTTATGCCCTATCAGGTGCCTCCAGTTATTCTCTTTACATTGCCCAAACACATTGAATGTTATTGCTGTGTTGTTCAGTTATTCTGTTTGATCAACGTTTGTACATGCTTCCGCATACATAAATCCTCTATTTTCACCGTTTATAATTAGTTCTATTTTTAGATATCTCTGCCATGTTTCTATTTCCAGCTAACGAGGAGCGGTAGTGTATGTTGGATTACCTAGTGTGTTTGTCTATGGTTACTAGAGTTTTCCCTTGTCCTATCTCCTTTAGGAGTTGGTTGGACAACAAGGGGTGGCCGTCCTTGTTGGGGGCTTAGTTGGGTGGCATACCTAGGGTTGGTTGTTAGTTGTGGCTGGGTTTGTGTGTTAAATGGTTGTGTATTTGGCCGTGGGTTGAGAGTTGGTTACCCCCGATGTGCCTAGAGCACTCCCGGGAGGATAGTTAGTGTACCTGAGTGCTAGTTCACCATTGTGTGAGTGTGTGATGTCGGGCGAGCCATCCGGCGAGGGTTCTTCGGCAATTTTTCTGCATAGGCGGGGTGTCTCGAAAAATGTGCTGGGGAGAAAATTTTTCAAACTCGTCATAGCGATACATAATATTGTTGTTATGGTTTGTTACCAAAATTTAAATTACTGCATCAATCATTCGTAAATTAGGGAGGACAATTGGACAGAATATTTTATATATATGGAAAATTGTATATATAACCATACTCTCGTATGCTTAATATATTGTGTTTAATTGTTCTCAATTTTCTAATTACGACTACTTACTACTACACGTTGTTGAAATGAATTGCACTGATTGAAAGACTATACGTATGCGACCAAAAGTCTCATATTTTTTCGTAGTTTCGATGACTTCATTCCGGAAATTTTGTTGCACCTTTTTCCTTTGGGTTAAATAGCCATTTATTAGGATTTTAGAATTTCCTGTTGATGAAGTCGACAAAACTATGAGGAACATGAAGCTTTGTATCTTTTATGTATAAACTTTCAGTGTGACCAATTTCGACGAAATAGGTAATTGCAATTAAAAAAAATGAAGGCCATTGAGTACAATAAGGTTGCACATACTAGAATTACCAATTACCATATATATATATACCGAACCGTTCTTATGGTCAGTTTTATGGTAGTCAATTTTTCCTTGTGTGGACAATTTTTTCAATTAGCCATCGTTCTCGAAATTGATCGCACCATTGGAAAGCTTATACATTGAATTGCATATGTTCAAGTTTTGGTGATATTCTGACGACGTTATCACCATTTAACGGAGGGTTATAAATCTCCTTGGGTTAAGTAGTCCTAAATAGGGTTTTAGAAATTTCTGGCGATGAAGTCACCGGAAATCGGACCAAAGCATGAGCGTTTTCATCTACAATGTATAAGCTTTCAAACGGTGCAACCAATTTCGAAAATGGATGGTATTACGAAAAAATTGTACACGGATTGGGAAAACTGACCACAGTAAAACTGTCCATAAGAACTGGACTCTTTATTTATATTCTAATTTATTGTTTACGATATTCAGTTCAACAACATTCCGTCAATGCATCAAATTCGGAACCTCGATGTTCATTCATGAAGGTTCTCTTCGACTGCTTCGGCATCATCATCCACTATTCCATTGATGCATTCGCGCATGGCATAGGCAGTTATTTAGCCTAACACGTTAACGTTCATCATACGATGGTTGATGTGACTGCAAATGACAGAGTCAGTGACGACTTTTGTTTCAAAAATCAAAACAAGCCATTTGTTTGGAACCCGGTAGTACATTCATTCATAATAAACCATTTTTCGGCCCGATGAGGGCACGTCTTTTTATTATTTTCAGTGTTAAACAGTGAGCATTTTTTTTCATAATTTCTGTGTGTCGTTTCATATTCTGAGATGCTGGAATGAATTAGAGTGGAAAGGACAACAATCAATTCTCATTGAGTTCAACGTGACTATACGTGTATGCCTATCGAATTCACCACGACTGACTTAAAATCATACGTGTGGACCGTATGCAAGTCGAGTTCACTGCGATTGTACAAGACAGATGGCTCGAGGCATTAGTGAAGGTTCTCTTCGACTACTTTGGAATCATCTTCCAGTGTTCCATTGACGCGTTAACGCACAACATAGGCAGCTATTGGTTGACGTTACCTCGAATGGCATTGTCAGTGACGACTTTCACATCAAAAATCAAAACAATCCATTCGTTCAGAACCCAAATAGTACATCCGTTCGGAACCCAGACAGTCAAGACTAGATAAACCAAATTATCAACATTCTAGATTCTTCCTATTTAATTTCCACGAACAACCCAGATACGATTACTCTGGTGACCATGGCGGCATATCGTTAGACGAGACAGACGAACCGCAATGCTAATCCGCATCATCTTCCACTCTTTCATTGAAGTGTTTGCACAAAGCAGCTATTCGGCCCACACGTTAACTTCTATCATACTGTGGTTGATGTCACCACGTATGGCTCGCCCTCTAAGTAATCCGGCATGAAGGGCAAAGTCAGAGGCAATATCAAAGAATTCGATTGTGTCGGCCACCTGACGAAGTTTAGAGGCATAAGCAGTAAAGTTCGGTGATAAGCTCCAAAATACGGTGGCAATTCGGGTTGTATTAGTGGCGGCGAGGTTATCCAGACTGAACATGTCGGGTTATGCTGGGTCATGGTGTTCAGTGATTACAAAGTCAAAGGTGACAGTAACTGCGACATGGTAGTCGAGTGTGGAATCGAGGGCGGCATTGGATGCAAAATCGCTTGAAGTATTTTCAACAATGTTGCATTGGGCGACGAGGTATGCGGCTTCGGAGGCAAAGGCGGTTGCAAAGGCGACGATGATACGGAAGTCGATGGATGAGACGACAATAATGTCGGATACGATCACGACAAGAGCGGTAACTGAATGGGCTAAGGTTGCAATGACAACATCCATAGTTTTAACTTTTAAACTCTAGGTTTTTCACCGTCAGAGATAATACAATAAAAAGTCTTCTGACTGTTGACTTGATTAAAAAGTATTAAGATAGTGTAGTATTTTATTTCTTTTCTTACTTTTTTTAATTATTTTTTAACTAAAAGAACAATAAAAATAAATCAACGAATCCTAATTTATATAAATGAGTCCTTGACTGTTTACAATTTTGAGGGACTTACCCCAAAAAAACCTGGTCCCTACAGTACTAAGCAGTGTTCGAGAAAGCGCTAGGCGAATCTTGGACGGTCAGGGCCCGTTCAGTGCCTAAGCGGCCTAGTCACCCGCCTAAGTGGACATTTAAGCGGCCTAAACGGAATTTCGGGCAAGGCGGAGGGCAACATATTAGCGCTTAGGCGGTGCCTATGCGACCTATGCGACCTACTTCTCGAACAGAGGTACTAAGTGAGTATACCTTATTTACATTTTTCCTCCTACCAAAATAACTATTAACTACAATATTTAGGTATAATTTGTCAGGAAGAATGATATTTGTTTGGGGCGTACAACAGAAGCTAATCAAATTGTTCTTTCGGGCCGTACAACAATGGTTGAAACAAGCCTAGATGATGGAGCTCCGGGTTCCCGCGAGAGAAGGTATAACTTACAGGAGAATGGCAATAATTGAACTGCATGAGTTGTGTGCAGTTCAATTTTTCATATTTTTGCTTTTTGATCTTGTTCCCGAGATTATATGTTTTGTGTTTCTAATTTTGGTGAATGTAGGTCCTCTAGCAAATAAATCATTCTTCTCCACCAGAGTGCATTCCCAAAAATTATCAACATATCATCGAAATTTTTTATCTGTGCAACCAGTTGCTAAATTGCCAAGGACTCCGCGCTGAAGTAATCCGCGCGTTCTATTTTTCGCGCAGAAGCTAAGCGCGGCCAAAAAAGTCTGACAAAATTCTGACATCTTCACACAATTAGGCCTAAAACACACACTTGGAGAGAGAACTCGTCTATCACGGTGGAGAGAGAAATCACGTCATCCAACTCGTCGATTTTCATCTCTTCTCTTTTTTTTTTTTCTCTCTGTTCAGGTTATAAAAGGTATAACAACAAAGAAAAACTGGGTAGAAGCTATGGAAACAAAACTCGCCTTATTGTACCATGTTGGGCTTTTATATTAGCAATGTTAATTAATCCGTTTAATTAATTTAACCTAAAGCCCACTACCCACCTAA
>JAOYMZ010002967.1:0-24239 GCA_025802335.1 Pinguicula primuliflora | reverse complement strand
TTACTCTTACCAAAAGTTAGAGGCAGCCAGACCCCCAACTCTACAGCCCTGTATATCAGATGCGATAAACGCTCCATGCACAAAATAAAAAGATAAGGAGAAATAGGATCTCCCTGGCGAACACCCTGCAAGGGGGCAAATTCAGGACCGCCTAGACCATCCCAAATGACTTGGGAGGAGCTAGAAGAAAGCGAGGACATAATCACCCCAACAAGATGTAAAGGCATGCCCACATCCAATAAGGTGTCCTCAATAAAACTCTATTCAACTCGGTCGAAAGCCTTAGCAAGGTCTATTTTTACAGCCATAAAACCTTTCCTCCCCTTGCAACCCCGCATAGAGTGGATGGCCTCTTGTGCTGCAATGATATTCTCAACGATGCTACGGTCCTGTATAAAGCTAGACTGAGCATGCGATTTGAAGGTGGCAAGAACCTTCAAAGCCACCTTGACGTTTATATTAATAAGACTGATAGGACGATAATGGTCAAAACGCTCTGGCTTTGCGATCTTAGAAAGAAGGGAGATCATCCCTTTGTTTGCATCAGGTGGAAAGACGCCACTATCAAAAATCTGATGGACAAAGGCAAGTAAAGAGGGAGCGACCAAAGGCCAATTATGTTGATAGAAGCTTCCGGAGAAACCATCCGGACCCGCCGCTTTGTTCAGATCCATGTCGAAAACAGCCTCCTTTATCTCACAGTTATCTACCTGTCTTGAAAGAAGGTAGATATGAGAATACGATAAAGGAGGAAAATAGCCAACTAAAGGAAATTTGGGCAGGAGGAGGGAAGACTCCCTTTGGGAGGAGCCAAAAATATTAGCGAAGTAAGAAGATACTTCCTGGACAAGGATCAAACGGTCAGAGCACCAAACTCCATTGTCAAGTTGTATTCTTCTGACCGAATGCTTGCGATTTTTCACACTATGTAGAGCATGAAAAAACTTCGTATTACGATTCCCATAATTCACCCAGTTGCAATGAGAGGATTGTCGGTTGAGCAGCTCTTCTCTTATGAGAATGTTCTTAAGCTCAAGACGCAAGCTTTGCTCCAAATGTCTCAAGAAAGGAGAGGGTCTCAAAGTATAGCTCTTCTGTAGACCTGTTAGTCGGTTGAGAAGTCTCCTCTTAATTTATGAATATCCCCATTGACATTAAATTTCCAATCAGATATGTGATTGCACAGAGACTCAAGGGCTGCGACGAGGGGGAGATCAGTCCGCCAGTGGGAAGATAGCCAGTCAGACCAATCCTTGTGAGCTTCCCACGCTTTGTAGTACTTGAAGGGGGGCAACAAAATCTGCGAGACAATAGAGACACATAACGGTGAGTGATCAGAAGAGACTCTAGGCAAATGTTTAATACCGCTAAGAGGAAAGACTGAGGCGAAATCCTCATTGATTATCGCCCAATCAACACGCTCATGGCATAAACCTCTTGCCCGGGTGTATCTTGAGCCTGTAAATCCCAATGGTGTCAAACTATGGTCAGTAACCCATGTATTGAACCGGGGGCACCCAACAGGAGGTCTACCACCAGTTTTGTCCTCTCGCTGCAGGAAAACATTAAAGTTCCCTACTACCAGCCAAGGGAGAGTGATGGTTCCTACAATAATAGATAGTTGATGCCACATGGATCTACGTATATGTGGATCAGGCGATCCGTAGACTACAGTTAGGTTAAAAGAGCATAAAAGATCAGAGGTAATATGTAAATGGAGAAGCTGCCATTCGTAGCTTATAACCTCTACCCGGAGGTTATCCTTACATAATACCCAAATTCCGCCGGAGAAGCCCTCGTCTTCCACCCGGAAAGAATTTGAGAAGCCACGACCAAATCGTTGCACAATAGAGTCAACACTAAGGCCGCTAGTGTGTGGGTCCACTAGGGCGAACAAGGATAGATTGTGTGTACTAACCAACTCGGCAAGTGTAGCCAGGGTTGTACAGTTCTTGATATCCTGAGTGTTCCAGGTAATAAGATTTATAGCTATTAAAATCAGCAATAAGTAAAGGATAAATAAGAGAAGAAAAGGATAAACTACGAGTCGGTCGAAACTAAAACTTCCGAGGACAGAACTCCCATCTCAGAAGGTAGAACGCCTCCATCCGGCAGAATCGAGGGAATGGAGGATACAGCCTGTCCACTGTGGTCCGAGGTGACTGGAGGCACTGTAGCCCCTTGGTGCAAGTGTAGGAAATCCTTTTTTCCAACAAAAATGCCTTTAGTGCCCGGTCGTAGGGATAACGGTCATAGTCGGAAAGTGAGGAGTTGGTCAAGGAACCTGCACGAAAAGCCAGAGAAGGGTGAGGGACATTAATAGAGATATGTGAAGAGCTAGATGAGGATCCCTGCTGAAAGTCATTTGTAGTTTGAGACTCGAGCCATTCGGAAAAACTGATTCTGGGACTAGTAACGGAGACTGGTGAAGACATGTAGCTTGAGATGGAGGAGAGATCTTCTTTGCTCCCGATGGATTCCGGGGAACCGGAGTTTTGCGTTTACTCTTGGTACCGGAAGATGCCACTTTGCTTTGAATAGTGGGCCGTTCTCGAAGCACCAGTTTAGATATGTAGGGGTGGGCTCCATTTAGTGCAGAGCTGGGCTGTGTAGATGGGTCCTGAGTTTCTTGGAGATCACCCAAGATGTTGTACCTGAAAGAAAGATTAACTGGGCTAGATTGATGGATTTTCGGAAGAGCAGGTTTCCTAGTCCGCTTCGGGGCCACCATCCATGGCCCAACTTGGGAAAAATCTGTAACACATGGTGAAGCCAAGTAGGTAGGAACTGGGTTGATTGTTGAAGAAGCACCAGAAGCATCCCCACCGAGGCCAGGGCCAGACAGAGTAGGTGGGTCGGATGGTTGGCAATTTTCCCTTACGAGTGGAGGATTCGGGATCATGGCTTGCTTGCTTTGGGGATCCTGTGCCAAAATGTCAGTCGCACCAGTGTTAGACTGGTCAGAACTAGAAATAGGCAGGACCTTAGTTCCCACAGCCGGCACAGATGTAGTGTCCGACGGAGTGCCAGACGTACATTCTTGAAACCTACAGTTTTCTGAAGTATGTCCATAACGAGCACATTTATAGCAGATCACATGTAATCCCTCATATTGGATAGGGAAGGTGAGGTTGTCGACAGTAACAGTCAAAGTAAGAGGTTGGCGCAAATCAATACGAACAGCAAGGCTTGCGAACAGACCTCCTTCTTTGGAGATGGTGTGTTCGTCAGCCTTAAGGAAGACACCCAGAGGCTTGGTGATTTCGCGGAGCAGATCGGTATGGAAGTACTTAGTAGGTAACCTAGAAATTCGTATCCAAGTAGCAACATCCTCTATGTACTCATCCCTTGTATTGAAATCCCGATGCCATAGAAAAACTCTTATATAATGGCCTCCAATGGTATGTGGACCTTCGTATAAGACCTTGCTATAGTCACTCCGGCTAGATAAACGCAGTTGATAGAACCCATTGTCAATGTCAGTAAGCTTCAAACTCCCTTTCGGTTTCCAGTACAACTGCAAATTTTTAAGGAGGGCCTGATATCCCATATAGCAGCCGAGAGTACGTATAATGAGGATGTTGCCCATATTCTGTTCGAATTGAAGATGGACCGATTCACTGAAAGTAACAGTAGGCATTTTACCATTAAAGGAGTGGGATACTTCCTCTGGTGTGATATGTATTTCCTTCCGCCCTAGAGCTTGATCGGACGCCAGAAGAGATTTATAAGTCATAGGTTTTGCCAGAGGATGCCCAGCAGCAGAATCAGCGACAGTCGGAGGGAGAGCCGGAGGATGCAGAGCAGCAGAATCAGAGTCAATCGGAGGAAGAGCAGAATCAGAATCGGGAGAGACGAGTTCGTCGGCAGTTGTAGTGACGGAATTAGAGACAGGGGGCATTGCAGGGAGTGCCCCAACCGGCGATGCACCTTGTAGAGGCGGAAAACCCTCCAGGGCCGTCATATCGACGCCCTCCATGAGGATGACTGGTGGTGAGAAGGAGTCAGCGGTGGCGCAGCAGGGGAGAGCAGTGAAATTAGGGCAGAAGATGAAGTTCCGATGAGAAATCGCACAGAGTACTGTGTGAGAAAGGCCAGAGCATTTCTATCCGTTAAAGACTATTTTTTGGCTTCAGTAACCAATTCTAAGTCACACAGTCTAAACCCTAGAACTATTATTTAACAAGAACCATATAGCACACCGAGGTGCATGTGGGACCTACATACATTAACACGAATGTGTGTGCACGTGTGATAGAGAAGTGCAGCGTGTGTGTGGCATAATTTTTCATTATTTGGCGAGTTAGGATCATTCGCACAACTGCACAATTTCACCCAATTAGATGGTGACACCTCATCGGATATTTAAAAGAGCTGTAAAAGAGGTGACTTACAGCATTTTTGACTTAGATGAACTGAGAAGGGATGCTTATGAGAATACCATGATTTACAAAGAGAAAACTAAATTGTAGCATGATAGGCACATGAACAAAAGATCATTTCAATAGGGATAGGTTTATCAACCACCCAAATTAAACTACGTTGTCTTCAAGCATAAAATAAAAATAGAAACTCATATAGTTGCCAAGGGCTGCAACATTTCAACACTCAGCACCCAAGATCTTGCAAAAAAGAAGTAATTTATTGAAGATGCGACAAATTCTGATCAAGGTCCGGCCGTCTAGATTCGGACAAAGACCCCCAAAACTTGATGTGCGTTTTCCACACTAAGTAGAAGAGAATAGTACTCCCCCAAATCACTACATTCACACTCATGCTATGACGTGCAGATCACTTCTCTTTGCTGTCCGACTTGCAAATAATAAGCAAATTTGACCGCCGCACCGAGGAAAACTAAAAAATTGACAACAAAGCAAAGAAGATGTGTTTTCCAAATTCCAATGACCAAAGAGTCCAAAAGATTTCATTCAATTTCAAACCAGACGCCGCACTGATAGGCGCAAGTCCCGGAAGGAAACCCAAGTGGTGGGTGGACCTTTGACCCTCTTTCTGGGTATACAGATCGCAAACAGCAACAGCAACAGCAACAGCAACAGCCATAAATAGTCTGATCTTTGTATTGAAACGTGACAGATCAAGGCGCACAAGCATGAATGAAACATGAATAGGATTAGAACTAACAAGAAACTAATGTGCTCAGGTTTAATTCGTTCATGGACTTTACACATGCATGCAGAACACAACTAATAAAACAACAAACACATCTAGAGATCCAGTTTCAGATCAAATCAAGACAAAAGTACCAAACAACCCTAAAGTCCATTCTCGAAGGATTCATCTCTCACCATCCAAAACGACAAATGCTGTAATGAGGTACCGACTGTTTTGGAGTTTTGGATGGATAATACCTGCGGGAGATCGAAGAGTAGAAGGGGGAGGAAGAGAATGAACGCCGGACCAGAACTTCATGTGGTGATTGCATCTCAGCTCTTTCTTTTGTTTTCACTCATCGCCCATCTGCGGATGTGAATGAGTCTGCAAAACCGGAGGGCCGAGTGGGTATACTAGTTTGAGTGTTGTCACTGCTTCCGACATACGAGGAAGAAGAAGCATCGTTTCCGCTCATTCCTTCAAGAGCTTGCCATTTCTTGACTGCCTGAGGTAAGGTCATCTCATAGTCGATTCCAAAAATATCATCTGGATCAGCAGGCTCCGATGGTTTCCAAAGCTCCGCCAGAGATGAGAGCACATTCACAACGTGGCCCATGTCGGGCCTCTGATAAGGTTCCCTAGCAGAGCAGTGGCCAGCAAGCTCAGCAACTTTGGTGATACTAGCAAGAATTTCTTCGTCAACTTCTATGGCTGGATCAATGGCTTTACCTAGTGCGTCTTTGTTTATGAGTATGCGGCGGAACCATGGGACGAGATGCTGGATCTCCTCGGCCAAACTCTCATCTAAAGCTTTCCTTCCAGTGATCATCTCCATCAGGATTACTCCGAAGCTAAAAACATCAATCTTGGTGCTCACTCGGCCAGTCACTATCCAATCATATACAGAAAGAGATCGTGATAAGATATCAAATGGATTCACAATTAAATTTGTTAGCATTGCTCATACTGAATAGGGGAGTACCAACCGAACAAAACACAGCGGTAAAAGGAAAACAAAAACTAGGAAAGGCAAAAAATACACCGGCAGGGCAAAAAATACACCGGCAGGGCAAAAAATACACCGGGACGCAAGCATAATGGATTACTGAGTTGAATGAGTAAACTCACTGGGGGGAAACCCAAACCAAACATACCCAATAAAATCCCGTCTTAGACAGGATATGGGAGGGGTAGGATGTACGCAATCATACCCCACCCCTCATACCACGTCTTAGACAGGGTATGGGAGATTGTAAATATAACTGAAATAACTACTTACCCAACCATGTACTACATATATACCGAAATAAATAAATGCCTACACAAATAACGAACAACGAACGAAAAAAAATAAATAACTGCATTATACTCTTAATATGTGAAATACAATTAAACTAGTATGTCCAACTTATTTCTATCAGACTAAAAGTCAATAACCAACTACTACTCTATATAGTCTTATGTATCTCACCAGGAAGTATATTATATGTCCAGGCCTAGTGCTACCACAGTTAGCAGATAATACAACTCAACAATCTGTAGAAGTCAGTTACCAAGGAAATGAAGATACCTGCATATTCTGGTGCTAGATAGCCAAAGGTTCCAGCCAATTTAGTAGCAACTGAAGCTTTCCCATCAGGAGCAAGCCGGACAAGTCCAAAATCAGCAACTTTAGCCCTCATATCGTCCCCCAAGAGAATGTTTGAGGGTTTAAGGTCTCTGTGAATAAAACTCTGGTGTGCCAACTTGTGGAGGTATTCGACACCTCTAGCCACATCCAATGCAATAGTTAGCCTTTTCATCCATTCAAGGGGCTTCAACCCCTCTTCCTTCCAGTCAAATAGAAACCTGCTAAGTGTCCCCTGTGGCATGTACTCATAGACAAGTAACCTCTCATTTCCATCCAAGCAGTAGCCAAGAAGAGCAACCAAATGCCTATGCCGGACTTTCGTAAGGACAGCAATCTCAGACTTGAACTCCTCTAACCCCTTCTCGGTTATAATACCAACTTCCATCCTCTTAACTGCAATCTTAGTCCCATCATGCAATTCCCCTTTATAAACAGTCCCAAATCCACCTTTCCCAAGTATATTCTCTCCACTAAAATTGTTTGTCACATTTCTCAGTACCTGGATAGAAATCATCATATTACCAGCCTCAACAATGTGAAGATCATTTTGCCCACTGCTTCCTTGACTATGTGACTCACTTGTCCCACCAGTCATGCCTGCACCCGTAATTGTAATTTTAACAGCATCATCTGAACCCGAGTGACGTGGATGTATAACAGTTGTGTAGGGTGTTTGGACACTGCCACTACGCTTGCGTCTTGTCCTAACAAAGCAGAACATCATCGCCCCAACAAAAAGTACAGCACAGACCCCACCAACTACTGGGCCAACAATCTTCCCATTTGAAGATTTCTTCCCATCACTATTTACTGATTCATTACTCCTGGGAGATGAACCAGGTGCATTACCTTTTCCATTTCCAGAGTTTGGGGCAGGGGAATCATTCCCAATATTCAAATTTCCAGTAGTAACCACCATCACGTTGTTTCTGAAAGTTGGAACGACCCCAGATAGTTGATTACTCGAAACATCCAGCTCAACCAGGTTTGGTAGATTTGCCAGCTCAGTCGGTATCGTTCCAGACAGGTTATTGTTGGACAAAATTAATCGCTGCAGGGATGAAATCTGTGAAAAACTAGGGGAGATCATCCCATTGAGTCCCAGACCATGAAAGTTCACCACAGTGATGTTACCATTGTTACAGGTGATCCCTCTCCATGAAACACATGGATCGTTTCCTTTCCAATTCTGAGCAAATGTTATAGGAAACCCAAAATCAGACACCACATTGAGCAAATTATTAACTCGCGAATCACATGGCACTCCAGGATCAGGCAAACAGAAACTGTTGGTATTATTTGCCATATCCACCTCCACTGAATCGCTAAACTTAGGAGTTTCCCCTTGTAACATATTGTTCGTTAAATTCACAATCACAAGGGTTTTCAAACCCACAAGAGTATCAGGTACAATACCCGTCAAGCTATTGTCCCTTAAACTCAAGTTCTGCAACTGAATTAAGGGTGTGAAATCAGGAATGGGGCCAGTGAACGAGTTTCCGTGCAACCAAACCTCAGCCAACTGAGTCATGTTCTGCAAAATATCAAGAGAACCATTCAATCTTGAGGTGCTAGACTGTCCATTGAGCCACAAAGACTGTATTGACGACCCCGCAAAGGAAGCCGGCAGCGGGCCCTCGAGATTGTTAAACGATAAATGCAAATTAGTCAAGCTCGAAAACGTTTCTGCCCCAAAAAGGTCCGGCAAAGGCCCGGATATATTTGCCGAGATCGCCGAAAACGTTTGCAAAGTCGACGCGCTCTTCAGACTATCCGGAATAACCCAGGAGCTGAAGGAGTTGGAATCCAAGTAAACGTCTTGCAGGGAATTCATACCATCGAAGAAATCCGGTGGAATGTACGTGAATTCGTTGCCGCTGAGAAGAAGCGACTGCAGAGAATTGAGCCCCGAGAAACTCGGCAGTGGCCCCGTGAGCTGGTTTCCCTGTACCTCAAAAACCTCCAGGGAAGTGAGATTATTCAGATTGGGAGGGAGAGAACCTGCCAGATTCTGCCGCCCAATTTGGATCCGGGTCACCCGCCCTCCGTTACACTGCACATTCTTCCACTGGCACGGATCCGGGTCGGACCACCCGAGCCCAACCGGTGCATTCAGGCTTTTCTTCAATTCCTGCATCACCGCCGCGTCACCGGACTGACATCGACCGACGGCGGCCAAAACCGCCCACACGGCGAACAAAATCACGACCCCAGATGACATTCTGCAATGATTCAAAACGGGAAAGCACCTTCCTCCGAGGGAAACGACGGGAGGGGTGAAAGGGTTTGAAGAAATATCGTCGAAAAACTGCCTGGACGGCGGCGCTTGAATTCTTAGGCGCCGTTTGGGTATCCGAAGGCAGACAAGGCCCGACTTTTTTCTGCTGTGTAAAAAAGTAGAATGTGTATTTTTCTGCTGTGTAGAAAAAAGGGTATGGAGGAAGAATGGAGTACTGCTGTGTGAGAGGGAAGGAAAGGTTTTTTTGGGTAAGTAGAGGGAAGGAAAGGTTGATGATGTAATGAAAGAAAGAGGAAGTGGGGATACAGCTGGCAATAGGTAGTGAATGTGGGGACCACCTCGGAGATAAAGTTTTAAAATTATCGATAAAATGGTGGCGGGGCGGACCGGGGCGGGTTTAAAATGGATCGGATTATTCTGAAGGCTTATTAAGTTTGTTGGGATAATCTAAAGGTAAAATTATGACTTGGATTTCATCCATGGAAAAATTAAAGTTGTAAGCATATATGTTTTAATTGTAAAATCATCAATGTGACCGGGTTGGAAATGATATCCGCACAAGAATTTTGATGTTATGAATGTTTTATCTAATTTGCTATAAAATGAATCGATAAGCATGAATTTTATGTTTGATATTTGGATGTCGGAATTTAAAGTAAATGGAAAGTTAAAAAAAAGAAAATTTCATTATGCATACTTTCTTCATATGTTTTTGGAAAATCTCTTTATGATTTTAATTATTTTTCTTGTCATCTATTATATTTGGTCCTTCAAGTCTAGATGATTATAAGTTGACCTTTTATAGAATGTTTGACTGGCAATAACTCGGAAATGAATGTTGAATTTTGATTTCGGCGATGAACAACTAGATTCACCTTCTAAAAAGAGAACCATATGATGAA
Source organism: Pinguicula primuliflora (assembly GCA_025802335.1). Classification (NCBI taxonomy): domain Eukaryota; kingdom Viridiplantae; phylum Streptophyta; class Magnoliopsida; order Lamiales; family Lentibulariaceae; genus Pinguicula; species Pinguicula primuliflora. The sequence continues at coordinate 14,356 of JAOYMZ010002967.1, read as the reverse complement.
TTGTCGGAAAATCTATTTTTCTCTTCCCGCTTTGGCGAAAAAATGCAGTCAACGTGCGATTCAATTTCTCTTCGTCAACCGTCTACTGAATTTGGCCGGAGAGGCCGGATCTCCACCGCTAAATCGGTTCTGATCGGTTCTCATCCGCTCTATGGCCCAGACGGCCGTGGCGGAGTTTTCGTCGAAAGCAATTTTGTCCGATGCTGCTTTGGATCCACCAAAATTGACGTATGCGACAGCGGTCTCTAAATCCTTTGCTGATCTGGAAACGCGCCCGATCAAACGTGATATTTGGCATAAGGATGGCGAGCCGGCTATCACTCTCTCAGAAGAAGAGGTTGAGCGATTGAGCGCCTCTTTATCGACATCGCTGTTCGGAAAATTTTCCTGCGGTCGTCCTTCTATTCAGGAATTGCGAAAAAATTTTGCTGGTTTCCGATTGAAGTCTAAGTTCTTCATTGGTATAATGGACTACAAGCATATTCTGCTGAGGTTTGGTTGTATGGAGGATCGTAATCGGGTGTTAATTAAAGAGATCTGGAATATTGGAGGTTTTTCAATGCGTGTGTTCTGTTGGACTTCGTATTTCAACAGCGATGTAGAGCTGCATATTGCCCAGTGTGGATCTCCCTCCCTAAACTTCCGTTGCTGTTGTATGACCGGGAATATATGTTTGATATTACACGGTCAATTGGATCCCCGGTGATGCTGGATCAAGCGACACTGAAACTTACTCGACCTAGTGCAGCTCGATTATGTGTGGAAATTGATCTGCTTAAACCTCCTCCCAAGCGAGTCTGGGTGGAAATGGGATCACATACTTTCTGGCAACAGATTGATTACGATTATATTCCTGAATACTGTGGTCACTGTATGCGGAAAGGACACTCCATTGAAGTTTGTAAAGTTTTAAATCCTTCTCTGCGTCTGTCCAAGAAGGAGTCAACAGTCAATACTGATGCCTCACATCCTGTTGCTGCTTTACCCCCCGGTGGCAAAGGTAAGGGCAAGCAGAAATTTCAATACAGGTCAGTAAATGTAGGCGTGGTGGCAAGCACCAGTCAGAGTGCTGATGCAGTTGCAGTGACTCCTCTAGTCATACCTGAGGGTCAGCTTGATCCTGAAACAGCAGGCAGGATGCAATCGGGCATGTCCCCTTCCCTGGTTGATTCTGAGATTATTATTTCTGAACATGTTATTGCTGATCCCCTTGGTGAGCCTGAGGCTATGCGTGATAATGTGATTCATGATAATTGTGTGTATAGTGCTAGTTCAGATTCTATGCCTGTTGTTGCTGATAGTTTAGCTCTGGTTGGCTATGATACTGCAAAAAATATTGGTACTGATGATATTGTAGCCGTAGAAATTGATGCTAATTCTTGTGTTCTACCAATGGTGTCTGAAAATACTACGGATTCCATCGTTGAGACTATTGTCAGTACATGCATGCTCCCAGTTCCTAATTCCCCATCTTACATGGAAAGTTTAACTGTTGGCTCTCGATTTACTGTCTTGGAATCCTTATCCGACAATGAGGAATTGACCCCTGTTGTTGAGGGTAAAAACTGGGCTGATGCTTCAGATTTAGAGGGGTCAGTCAGAAGCGATAAGGATTACATGAAAAAGTTCTGTCCTGCTCCTGTTGAAAAGATTGAGGAACCTGCTGAATTCCAGTGTGGAATAATGCTAAATCGCAAGTGTGCTGGGAGCGAAATAGATCTTTTATTAGCCTCTGGCCTTGAAGAGGCTGGCATATTGAAACCGAATAAATTTTGGAGTGGTGCAGCGGCACCATCCAATGAGGAAGTCAGTATTGGCTTAAAAGTCTCCCAGGGAATATTTATGGGGGAAGAAGTATTACAGAGTTTAAATAGGGGGCCAAAGAAGAGTAAAGTCAGGAAAAATGTCTCTCCTTCAAAATCAGTAAGGTACCACCTTCGATCTCGAGCTAGCTCCCTCTCTAAATGATGAAGGGATTAATCTGGAACATTAGAGGGGTTGGGAACAAACCCTCTCAACGCAGATTGGTGAATCTTGTAAATTCTCACCAGCTGGATTTTATGATCCTGCTGGAACCAAAAATGCCGTGTAGCAAATTACCTTTTTGGGTTCAGAAATTGAGTTTCCATGAAGGGGTTACAAGCATGGCAAACACTATATGGATAATGTGGAATAGCTCTCTACATTGTACAGTCTTTTTTGATGCAGTACAACTGCTTGTGTTAGAGGTTTTCCCTGCCAATTCTACTGCAAGCTTTTATCTTAGGGGAGTGTATGCTAAGTGTACCCGTAGGGAGAGAACTGACCTCTGGAGGGATTTACAAACTACCTGCAATCAAATAGCAGCACCATTCCTTGTGGGAGGGGATTTCAATGTAGTAATCTCGCCAGAGGAAAAGAAGGGGGTAAACCAATTAATGTAGCTTCCTCCTCGGATTTTATTGAAGCCATACATGAATGTAATCTTACGGATGCATGGTATTTGAGAGATTCTTTTACCTGGAGTAATAATCGAGTTGGGGCACACTGTGTATGGAAGAGGTTGGACAGGATTTTATTATCTGAAAATTGGGTTTTGCATGCAAAATCTGTTCAAGTTCAGCACTTACATCGTGGGATATCTGATCATGCTTCCCTTTTGATTGAACTGCTGGCTGCTCAGAAGAAACCACCCTCCAGATTTCAGTTTCATGCTTTCTGGACTCACTACAATGGTTTTCTTTCAAAGGTAGCAGAGGTATTGGGCACCTCTATCCCTTTATCGAATCCTATCAAAACTTTTGCGACAAAACAAAAAATTCTGAGGAAGGAACTCAAGGTGTGGAATAGAGATGTTTATGGTAACATATTCGAGAATATCAAGAAATCAGAAGATGAAATAAAGCAACTGGAATTAAGATATGATCATTCTGGAGATGAGCATGATAGGATGGAACTTTCCAAAGCTAAGGCTCTATACGCAAAGCATCTACTTGCGGAAGAAATACTTTGGAGAGAAAGGGATCGAATTAAATGGTTGAATGAGGGGGATAGGAACACAGCATTTTTTCACAAAACAGTATGGATGAGAAGGATAAAAAATGCAAGCTTAACCTTATTGAACGAGGAAGGAAACAAGTTTCCAGAAGCTGAGATTTCTGGTTTAATAGTAAAGCATTTCACGCACCAACTCTCTGCTGAAAATGGTGTGTCAACTGATGAACTCGTGAAATTAATTCCAAAACTGGTCACTCCTGAGATGAACTCCACTCTGACCTCTTGGCTAGATATATCAGAGATTAAGTCTGTAGTTTTTCAGCTTAATAAAGACAGTGTCCCCGGTCTAGATGGTTTTCTGGAGCCTTCTTCCAAACCTGTTGGGAAATTATTGCTCAGGATTTAAATGAGGCAGTGAGATCCTTTTTTGCTGGTCAAGAACTCCTTCAAATAGTTACAGCCATATTGTTGTGTTTAGTTCCAAAGGTCTCAAACTCCAGCAGCATCTCTGAGTTGCGGCCCATTAGTTTGTGTAATTTTCTAGGCAAAGTCTTTACCAAGATTATGGTTGTCCGGATCTCCTCTATCCTTCCCTCTATAATTTCTCCTCAACAGAGTGGTTTTGTAAAGGGAAGGCTTATCTCTGATAACTCCATTCTGGCGCAAGAGATCCTTTAGTCACTTGATAAGAAGCAAGGTGATATAAATGTGGCAAGGAAATTGGATATGGAAGAGGCTTTTGATAGGGTATCTTGGTTGTTCTTGACAAAAGTTCTGCGTGCTTTTGGTTTTGCCGAAGTCTTCATAGATGTGGTATGGAGGACTCTGTCAAATAACTGGTTTTCTATTCTATATAAGGGACAGAGCTTTGGTTTCTTTAAGCCTACACGAGGAGTGAGGCAAGGGAATCCGCTGTCTCCTACTCTTTTCATCCTGTCATCTGAGGCCTTAAGTCGGGGCTTAAATAATCTGGTGGAAAGTAATGCGAAATGTGCTTATAAGCTCCCGAGAGCTTGTGATCCTATCTCCCATTTGGCCTTTGCTGATGACTTAATGGTCTTCACAAAGGGGACTCACACTGTGATGAAGGCATTTTTGAGATGATTAGCCAGTATGAACAGGAATCAGGGCAGAAAATAAACAGACATAAAAGTAATTTCTTTGTAGACAATGCAGTGACCGTGGAGAAAATCAGGGATCTGTCTTCCTGGACTGGATTAACGCACTCTACCCTCCCTCATATTTACCTGGGCATTCCTCTGTACACAGGCAGGAAAGTAACCAGTTTGTTTAACTCTATTCAGCTCAAGGTAAAGCAGAAACTAGATTCTTGGGCTCTAAAATCATTATCTCCAGGAGAGAAGCTAATCCTTATTCGTCAAGTGTTATCCAGTCTGCCCATTTATCAAACTATGTCATTACAACCTAGCAAACTGGTCATAAAATAGATAGAGCAGAGTTTTGCAAGATTTTTCTGGGGGGCCAATGATGGGAAATAGAAAAAACATTGGGTTTCCTGGAAACGAATTTGTCTACCAACTTCTGAAAGAGGACTGGGGGTAAGAAGATTACAAGATGTATGTATGGCAGCCACAATGAAGCTGTGGTGGCGGATTAGATTAGAGAAGTCATTGCTGGCCAGGTTTTTTAAGCAGAAATATTTTCCCTCCTCAAGTCCATGTCTCACTCCGGTTAAGAGCTATAACTCACATATATGGAAGCGTTTGTTAGTCATCTATGACCTAATGCTTAAATTCACATTCTGGATGCCTGAAGATGGAGCCAAAATAGATTTCTGGTGGGATAAGTGGACTGCTCTGGGTCCCATTGGCAGATTCAGCCATCCTATACTCAAAAAAGGGATAATGGCAGACTTCAGATTGAACCATCAGTGGGATATCAGGGAGCTAAATTTGTCTGTAGAGGTGCAAGATGAGATTCATAGTGTGGTATATTTTCTAAGGGATGATAAATGCATATGGGAGCCATCTAAAGATGGAAGTTTCAGTTTTCGAGCAGCTTAGGAATAGATAAGGCATAAGGCACCTAAGCAAAACCGATTCCTGAGTATCTGGCATCCTTTCATCCCTCTGAAGATGAGTATTTTGATGGGAAAATTCTTCTGGATGCAATTCCATTCGATGAGAAAGTTAAGAGGGTTGGCGTCCAACTGGTGTCAAAATGTCAGTGTTGTCTTCATAAACCACAAGAGGAGACAGTGAATCATCTTTTCTCATCTGGTACCATAGCTAAAGAGGTTTGGTATTTATTTGAGCAGCTTTGTGGAGTACAAAATGCTTCTGATCACCTCCAAACAAGGCTGGGGGCATGGGCAGGAATGACAGGTTCACAATTTACCAAACTGATAACCAGTGTTCTTCCAACAAGTATTTGTTGGTCGATATGGGTTAATAGATGTAAAGTAGTCCATGAGGATCAGGTTATGAAAAAAGAGCAAGTGGTTGTTTTAAGCCTTCACCTACTGAGAGGTATGATGGGGAAACTGGTGTTGAAAGGTGGTTATAAGCAGGGGGAGCAGGAACTATTGTCTGCCTTGAAACTACCTGGCCCAAGAACTCATTCGTGTTAGCCTGGTAAGCTTAGCACTGGTCCTCAGATGCGGGTGCAAATATGTAGGTTGCAAACTGCTTGCTTCCAAATCTCTGGGAGCGGTAAGATAGGTGTTGGAGGGGTTATCAGGGGCTTTCATAATGACTTCGTTTCTTGCTTCACATACAGAGCTGAAGAAACAGAAGATGTCCAGATAAAAGCAATCTATGCTGGCATTAGAATGTGCATCAATCGTGGCTTGACAAGGGTATAAGTGGATATAGATCAGGCGCTCCTTTTCTTGCAGAGGGATGATAGGTATGGATGCCCTTGGCGGACGTTTTATTCCTATTCTCATCTCAGGAATCTGCTGAAGGAACATCCCATGCATTCATTTCATTTTGCACCTGGTTGTAAGCAATCCAGCCGAATGGTCCGGAGAATGGCAAGATGGGGTTATGAGCATGGTGATCATAATTTTTATGCGGAATTTCTACTCCCATCTGAAGTAAGGAAAGCATACCAGCTTGAACAGCAGGGAGTTCCTTTCTGAAATTCTTTCTCCTCTTCTTACTGCTGTGCTAATGAGAGTAGGAGTCTGCTCCTACATCTTGATAAATGCAGATATCAAAGAAGGTTCCTTCCTCACAAGCTGCTGGTGGTATCCTATATAAAGATGACCCGACTGCGGGCCAGATTCCCAAAGGGAGTCACATTGTAGTCTATGATTATACGGAGATGCTTGCTATATCTAACAATCATCTCCGGCATAGGTACCTTCCCCGGGGTTTGAATTCAACATACCTTTTGATCTGATGCATAATAACCTGATGATAACTGCTTACCATCTCTGTCTTTTGTGTATGATGTTAACTGAGGGGACTGGGACAACTGAAAAAAGCAGAGAAAAGGGCGGTCCTCCTGGCAGAAGGTTGCTGATTAAAAATGATGAACAAGAGGTCTTACAAGTTACATATCCGAAAATGAGTTGATGCAAGAATGCAGAACCAAATGGCTGCAAATCAGACCTCCAAAAGGAGCCCTATTGCAGCTCATGACTTCAAGGAGATGATGCTAGTTCTTAGCAATCATCTCCGGCATAGGTATTATGGCAAAAAGTTCACCTATCATTGTTAAAATTCTCTTATCATGTTTAGATATACTGCTCACTTCATTGATATATTATGCTTTGCTGAAAATGGTGAACCAAATGAGGATGAGACCGGGGATTGGAAGAACCAAAAATCAAAAAGGGGATGGGGGCTCAGAATCCCGCAGCTAATAGTTCATTCACAAGATTGCAACTGCTGGGGCTAGGAAAAGGGGATCAAAGTGCTACTGAAAAGTTCTGTCTGCAGATGATCTTAAGTTGGTAATTCTGGCCAGTAGTTTTAACATGCAACAGCTTAAAAGCGGCATTCCAGATCAAAGCAAATTAGTAGCTGACTTCGGATCCACTGCTGCAAAAGTCAGGTCAGTCTTGCGCTTACAAAATGCTGTGGTTTATGCAGGATCTCTAAAGCTGTTGTCTATCGCCCGCTTTAAAAGTAAAAACTGAACTATAGAAGTGATGTATAGGGTGATATATAGTAGTTTCTATTTTCGATTCACCCTGTCACGAACTTAAGGAAAAGTCGCATGTACGGCAGATATGGATAAAAAATGTATCTTTTTTTACTGATGAAATAAAACTAACTTTTGGTAAAAAAAATGATGAATTATATATTTGAGTTGTCAAAATTAAAATCCAACACTACTTTATTCGATTGTGAGTTTAGTTTCGATTCTCAAATTATGTTTCAAATTGTCGAATTGTTTAGTCTAGATTCGATCGCGGGTTTAGTTTGTTTAGATTTGTCCATATTATGTGTTTTGTTAAGTTGGTCTATAAACAGTTTGAGTATTTTTTGGTTCTTCTGTTACAGTTTAGGTCGGTTGGATTTATCCCTAGAAACATCGCCTCTAAACACTGAAGTTGAGTCACCCGATACAACTATGGGCCCTGGAGATACGGCGGCAGAGTTCATGGTTATATTGATCTTCAAAATACGAAGAATAAAGTTAGAGGCGTGACAATAAAAAGGGTGGCGCAAGTATTATGGTAGGAGATAAAAATTTATTCTCCTGCCCACTTGTTTTAAATGGGGCGAAATATTTTCCTTTAGAATGTTTTGGAGATTCTGATAAGGATTTAAAATGTGTTAATTTGTTTTATAATGATAGAGCAAAATATAAGGGATAGATTTTTTACTGTAGGGTTATTGATACGATTACTAATGATGTTATTGATATTAGTGTTAATCATGGCTCACAGAAAAAGTCATATTCATACAGCTAATGGTGAATTTATTGCGGTTAACAGAAAAGTTATTTTTTACTGTAGGGTTATTGATACGATTACTTTGTTTCCTGAATTTAGTACTTTTGATTAGAGATGTGATACTTGTGTTTTGGCTAAGACACACATATCTTCTTTTTTGTTTAGTTCTACTCATTCTGACTTTTCCTTTGATCTTATACATTCTGATGTTTGGGGCTCCACTTCTATTATTGAGGGAAATAGATTCCAATATTTTATATTATTTATTGATGATTGCATTCTGATGTGTTGAGTATATTTTATGCGAAATAAGTCTGAAGTGTTTGGAAAATTTGCACATTTTTATTGCATGATTCAAACCCAATTTGAAAAACCTGTCTTGGTTTTGAAGTCTGATAATGGTGGGGAATATATGAGTCATGGCATGTTGATTTTTTATTTCTTCCATGGTCTTATACATCAATCTACATGCCTTTATACACCATTTTTTAAATTTTTTTTGGGTGGTACCGAGATTCAAACTCTTGAGCTCACCCACCATACACTCACACACAAACTCACACTACTAGGCCAAGGTCATCTCTGTCCTCTATACACTTGAACAAAATGGATGGGAATGGGCACTTAGCTCTTGAATTTGAATGTAAGCTTGATTATATCTCTTTAATTTCTATTTGGAGTTTTCATTAATATATGGTGGATTGGTTGAATGATTTAATTCCTAAGTTGATTATAGGAGTAGGAATTAGTGTTAGGTCACAATTAGAATCTCTTAATTGAAGATTTGATTGAGGTTTTCATACACTAATTATTTGCTACTTAGTTGACTAGGATTGAATGTTCAAGTGATTAGAAGGTTAGAAATTAGACTCACCATTTTATTGAAAACTTTGATTAGGAGTATGTTTAAGTAGCATACAAGGGAAAGATTAGTGCCTAAACTCATATTTATCTCATAGTTCTTAATTCACCTTGCCACTGTTTCATCTTCATTTAGATTCATTAATATAGCTTCAGTTTTTGTGGATTAAGCATCGGCCAGTCATATTTTTTCCTTCGACCAGTCACTTGTTAGTTTATATTTTGGGCAGTCACTTGTTATTTTGGTAGTTACAGTTGTTAGTTTCTTAGGTTAGTGGCAGTCACTTAGTTTTAGGTTTAAACAACTCTTAAACGATTTTAGTAGATTTAGAAGAATATAGTTAGGCATTTAAATATTAACTAGTCACTAATCCCACCTCAACTCCTTCGAGATCGACTCGGGACGTCTTTACTCTCTATAAGAGTGTAGAGTTGTCTTGGATTATAAATTTAAATGCAATAGGATTGTGACACCTCGACCAAATCCTCATCAACCACCACTTGACATAGTATGGTCCGAGTCCGAGCCTCGTTGGAATGATATCTCTCCGGATGGTCCCACTGTAAGCCCTTTGATCTTGAGATTATTTATTCTCCCGATTCTCCTGATGATATTATTAATTGAGGAACATGTGAGCTCGACTACTCATGTACTTCTTTCTAGAAGTTCATGAGGTGTGCCTGCAAAGAAGTATTTTGCTGATTATGTTTCTGGTTCAAAGCGATATCCTATGGCTAACCTATTCAGGGGGATGGTGACTAAGTCTCCAAAGACATTTTGACAATATTGTATATCGAGGATATTCCGAAAAGTGTTGAGGGAATGCAAAGTCGTGTATGGAAGAAGCTATAGAGATTGAGATGAATGCTTTGACAAAGAATGGTATGTGGGAGAATTGCATATTGCCCGAAAGAAAGAAACTTGTGGATTGTAGATGGGTTTTTAAAATTAAAAGGTAAGTAAATGTACTATTGAGAGGTAGAACAGCAAGATTTGTGGCGAAAGATTACACTCAAATATATGATGTAGACTATTCAGAGATGTTTCTCTAGTGGCCATGATTAATACTGTTTGTGTTCTATTTTCAATTGCACCGAACAATGGATTGGCTTTTACATCAGTTTGATGTAAAGAATGCATTTTATATGGAGATTTTGAGAGGATATCTATGGAGCCACCACTTGGTTTTTCTCAAGAGTTTCTAGTCAGAGAGGGATGTGGACTTAAGAAGGCATTGTATGGCTTCAAGCAGTCCCCTAGAGCGTGGTTAGATGCTTCACACTTGTGATAAGAAGATATGATTATGTACCAGGTAATCCAGACCATACATTATTTTTGAAGAGGAGACAACAAGGTATTAGATATCTGATTATCTATGTTGACGACATGCTGATTACATAAAATGATCAGGAGGAGATTGATGAGCTGAGAAAGTGTTTATTTAAGGAGTTTGGGATGAAGTATCTTGGGAAGTTAAAGTATTTTCTAGGAATTGAGATTATGAGATCGAGATACAACTTCTACTTAAAAGAAATATATTCTAGACTTGTTGACTGAAACTGGAATGGTAGAATGCAAGCCAACGGACACTTCAATGGCGACGAACCATGGTCTCAAAATTATTGAAGATGTCAAACTCTATGATAGAGAGAGTTATTAACATCTAGTGGGGAAACTGATTTACTTGTCTTATACCAGACCAAACATTTCGTATGCAATTGGTGTTATGAGCCAGTTTATGCATAAACCTCAAAATGATCATATGGACGCCGCTCTGAGAACTTTGCGGTATCTCAAGGGATCACCCGACATCAGAGATCTTTTCCATAAATATGGACATTTGAGGATAAATCCTTATATAGATACAGATTGTGCAGGAAGGCATGTGGATCAGTAATTCACAGCAGAATACTTCACCTTTGTTGGAGGCAATTTACTGACTTGAAGAAGTAAGAAGCAAAAATTTGTGGTCTTGTCAAGTGCAGAGGCAAAATCCAAGAAAATAACAAGAGGTTTGAAAGAAGTGTTATGGTGGAGAAAATTAATGAATAAGTTGGGTTTTCCACTAGATCATCATTGTTCAATCTGGTGTGACAACCGTGCAGCTGTATATATATATATGAGAATCCACTGCAGCATCACCGCACTAAGCATATTGAGGTGGACAGACATTACATTAAAAAAATTTGGAAGACAAGGTGATCACTCTTCTCTGTCCAATCTGAGGATCAGTTAGCTGATATTCTCACCAAGGTAATTACTGGAAAGTCATTCAAATATATTTTGTGCAAATTGGGTGTTGGACATCACACGACTCAACTTAATGGGGAGTGTTAGAAATAGAAATAAACATTAAAAAAATAAATTATATTTCTTAATCTCTAAATATGATTCCTTAACTGTGGGAATTATGGAGTCATGGGATAACGTAATTCGAGGAGGACTCATTGTCACTTTTATCTATATATACACATTGTATTGTAACTCTCATTACTCAATATAAGAGAAAATTCTCAAAATTTCTTTTCTTCAATTCTCATCAATTATATGGGAGACAAAGGATACATGAACTGTCTGGGTTTATTGATCCCATACCGGAGTACACGATATCATTTGAAGAAATGAGCAACCGAAAATCGAGTCCAACAAAATGCGAAATATCATTTCAATTTGAAGCATTCGAAAACCCGTAGTATAATCGAGCACACATTTAGTGTTTTGAAGTATCATTGGGGTATCTTTTGGCCAACCATGTTTTATCCAATTGAATGTCAGAGCGCAGTTGATCATGACTTGTAGTACTACATAATTTTGTAAAGAAAATCAGGAGGATGACCACTCAATAATGATCCTGACAATGGACTTGAGAGGGATCCAGAAGATGATCCGGTTAAAGAGCTCATATCAACTATGGAGACAACCTAAGCATTGACAAATAAGAGGGATCAGATGGCTTCGATGATGTTCAGCAGATATGGTGCGACTCTTTCAGAAGCTAAAGTGATGGTATTGTGTTATTGTAGTCTTTGTTGGTTTGATGTACGATTTTGGAGTGCGATTGTCGATTTGACATATATTTTTTTAGTAATACTAGCTTGAAACAATTCTAATTTTGAATGTTTATGATGGGGTTGTTTTATGTTCGTTGTATGAGTTCTTGGTTTAAGTTCACTTTACATTGGTTGACTAATTGTGTTTCTGCTAAATAATGTCAAAAAAATCTCATTAACACCTTTAGGGGCAAACCAAACATCATTAAATTATTCAGCAATCGGTGTTTGAGAAAAAAATTGGCCCTCTTTGGGCCTATGTGGAATGGCTGCGCGATCCGATCAGTGGGGCGGCCGGTCATCCGTAAACGGCCTGAACGACCGCATAACCTGTTGAAACTGGCTGTGCGATCTCCCTGAAAATGGGATTATTTTTTTTATTGTAGCTTAGGCTCTTGGCCAAAGCAAAACAGGCATAAGAACTTTAAATTTTCGGCCCATTATTATTTGGGCCTAATACAAATTTAAGGTTTCGACTCAATAGTGGCAAACTCCCACTAACTCGCGTTTAAATGCATGTACTTATTTATAGAAGATGACATATTTGGGTGCCTTCAAACCTATTTTGTCCTGCTTATGGAAAACATTTTTCTTGAGTCTCATTTATATAATGAGGTGCAATGCATAAATATTTTAATGTAATTTTTTTAAATAAAATTGAGTAAAAAAATTATACAAAAATATTTTTTAATAAAAGAAATAACTGATACAAAATTAAAAAGGCTACCGGAGCGGCTAAGCGGCCGCCCCACCTATGATTTCTGCCTTCGGGAACACTCTCAGTAATATAAACGCTAAAACAAATTCGGCCATGAAAAACCTTAAAATGACCATTAGGGCTCAATTTGGTATCAAGGTTGGCTAGGGTTAATTGGGAAATTTTGGGGTTGTCCCTGTCAGCACACCGTTTGGTATCCATTTTTTTTAAAATGATTTGTCTGAGGTTTACTCTCCGGGCAGGGTCAATCGCGGGACAACTTCCATTTTTTTGTTCCTCCCGCGAGAAGGGTTAACGGAATCACTGACTTACCCAAAAATGTCAAATTACCCTTTTACCCCCAAAATCCTAATTTAACTACCACTTGAATTTCTTCTTCCATTTTCCCCTCTCCCAGCAACCGTTCTTTCTCTCTTCAGTGGACGACGACGGCAATTCGATGCCGGCTGGCCGGAAAATCGACGGCGGAGGAGTGTTCTTAATTCAATTTTATTTGCTGGATTTTTGTTTGCTAGATTTTGGATTGCTGGATTTTTGGTTGCTGGATTTTGTTCTTCACCTCCGTCGAAGGCGGAGTAGAGGAGGCCTTCTCCGTCGCCGTCGCCGATCCGCACTGGATTTGGGTATTCTCGTCCGTCTTGAATGATCCCTAGTGTTCCCCGCACCACTCGACGCCAGAATCCCGCCTCGACACCACGCAAATCTGACCGTGAATCTAACAGTGGCCGGTTTCTTTTTTTTTCGAAATGAGGAAATGCCCCTTGACAAAGTGGCAGAATGGATCAAGGCAACAAAAACCAATCTTGAATTGGATGTTTGAATTGCCTCTTCTTCTTTCAATCTAGGAACTGGTTCTTAGGTAGCGTCGAAGTCGTTTCGTTAAGCCATCCTTGCTTAACGAGGTCTTTAGCTGTGTGCGAAGAAGAAAGACTATCAACCTTTCTCACAGAACGAGACTTGTGTTAAGCTTTTCGGATCCTATGCCATTCATCAGTTCAGCAGTTGCTTTTTGGAAGCTCCATCGAGAAAAATCTTCAATTTATCCTCACCATTGTGTTGAGAATAAATTTATTCTCACCATATGCCCGCAAAGAAGAACCCATCAAGAAAAATACAAACATTTTTTTGCTGTGTAGTGTAGTTGGATTTTTTTATTGACTAGGGTAACCGGTTTTTTACCTGCATTTACTTAGTGTGATTGTGACTTTGGATCTGTATTGAATAAGGTCTGTATTGGTGGAACTGTATTAAATAAGGTTTGTATTGTATTTTTGCTGGAATAAGTTTTTCGGACATGTTTATGTTTCAAGCAGGGTTTTTTTATGTTAGCATATGTTCTTTTATAATCGGATATGTTTTTGTTAAGCAAGTATTTTGGATCTATACTTATAACTCTTTTATAACAAGGTAAGGGCAAAATAGTAAAAGTGACAGATTCTGTCCGAAACCCTAGTTTAATCCCTCTAAATACCTGTGATACTTAACAGACAGTTAAAGTTGTCCCTCTTGAAACGCAGTTGTTACCAAACAGGATTACCTTGATCATCCTACAATTTTCCAGAACCAGGTTTATTTTGTCCTGGACACCAAACCCAACCCTAGACTCCTCATTACTAGACCAACATAACCAGATAATAAAAATGTGGGTTATTTTCCTACTTTTCTGGTATTCCCTCTCGTCACTTCAAAGAAGGCTCGAGTGCACACACATTTAAGGCTTACAAAGCGAGAGCATCCAATGTTAGAATAATTATAGCTCTGGGAATGTATTGAGACGAAACTACGCAGCGGAAAACATACCTTAATTCATTACTGTGGAGATCTTTGAATGGAAAGAGCATCCACTTGATACAGATCCTCGGAACCTTCCTTCAGAGCTT
>JAOYMZ010002957.1:0-24258 GCA_025802335.1 Pinguicula primuliflora | reverse complement strand
AATTAGATCTGGTTTTCTTCCTTTTCTGTTGGGATTGAAATGCTGATTATATCTGATTGATTATGTGCTTATTTTTATTATTATTATTATTATTTATTTTTTGAAGCCAATGGCCTGCATTTGTACCAGTTCATGATCCTTCACGAAAAGCCTACATTGGCATTCAAAACATGGGAACCCTTTTCACTAGAAGATTTCAAGCTGACCGCTTTTGCAGTCGGGTTCCGGTAAAGCTTATGCACTTGGAAGGATTGTACGAGCTCTTTGTTTCTAAATTTGTATGTTCAATTTTCTCTGGCTTTCGCTATTATAAGCTTGTACTTCCAGTTCATCTTTCATTTCTGAGGAAACACCATACAGGCATTCAGTTTAATGTGAATCTTTATATTGATAGTTTGCTATTGTTCTGAGCCTTAAGATTTATCAGACACTATGACCCGTGACTATGGTCTTTGTTTGCTGTAGACCTATTTCATTGTTGTTTCACTTGTTGGTTACAAATCGACTTTTATAAAGCATCGAAACTTTCATAATAATTGCTTCTATGCATTTCTCTGTTATATTTATGACAACGAGCGATATTGGTTCATCCGTATAGATGGGTATAGTTCCGAAAGCTGGGCCATCTTTTGACATTGTGTACCCTAAGGGCAAAGCTACGCGTACAAACAAGTAAACCGAACCTATAAACCGAATAGAACACTTAGCACACCAACACATGCGGGGTGTATTGTGTTGGGGCCCACAATCAGATTGGTTTCGATTTCGATTCGGTTGCCATGTAGTACCTTAAGTATTTCCCTTGCTTTTAACGTTGCTGGTGATACATCACAGTCTGCTACGAATCTTGCACTAGGGGTGCATTCTGCTTATTCGAGGGAGTCCCCATTGGCTCGTTCCGTCTAGCACCTCTAATGACTCAACTTTTGCTACTATTTTTGTCTTCCAACCACCTTGAGGAGGATACCTTTGTGCTTACTACTCTGCTTTCAGTTATGAAAGCTTCCGTTATATATAAAAAACAATTATGAATCCCACACACACGTGTGGAATGTTATGCTACACAACATTCCTCGTGAATTTTAATAATCAAACCCGATTGATACCCTAAAATTCATCTACATATTGGCCTGAGATTGATTTTAGCCAGTCCAATAATTGTTCAAGGTCAGCCAGCCCAATGAAATTAGGTTCAGCCCGGGGTAAAATTAGGTCCTAGTCCACCCGTGCCCTAAATCCATGTTAGGCTAACTGGCCCACTATGAGGAAATGAATCAAGCCTCATCGATAAAGGGAAGCCCAAATGCAATGGCCAAATCCATTTCGTTGGGCTTGTCACATCCCGGCCCGGCAGTAAAACAGAATTACATTTTCAAGTCGGGTTTCTCGAGATTTATTACAAAACAAACCGAAGTGAGTCGAAATTCCAGCGGATGATCGATGGCGTTGTCGAGGCTTCGGCATCCGGCGATTTACAGAGCTCCGTCGCTTCTCAGAGCTCGAGTCTTATCATACTCAAGTCAACCGTACCCCCACCGGTAACTATCTTGCTTGAATTTGGCGAAGTTGTATTTGCTGTTTATCTTAGTCTCAGAAGAAATCATTAGAAGAATTATGTGGTTGCTGCGATCAAATTGAGACGCATTAGATATGGCCGGAAATTTATGAAAAATATGTCCAAATAAAATATTTTTCTTGCTGTCGACCTCATTTCTTGCCATTGCAATGTTTCGATGTGCAATGTTTCGATGTGCAATGTTTTTGAAGGTGGGTTCCTTCCTACAATTCATTATTGTAAAAACAGAGACTTGAGCAAGTTTTTATTTTTTTTCTCTCTCTCTCTCTCATCATCAGTTCACTACTTGCATCAGGATCCCGCCACTTGCATTTTTAAGTTCAAGTATGGTGCATGAGTATGCTTTATTTCCTATAATGTGGCCACTTCTTCGGCATTGCAGTATTGCCTATATTGTCTTCATATAATTATGTCATTTTCTCAGGGTGAAAGTAGAAGAATTTTTTTTAGCAAATATAGGATCGTTTTTTTTTTTTGGTATGCACAAATATAGGATTGTTCATCAATGGATTCTCATGTTGCTGCAATTCGAGGTGTTTAATTTTTTCACTGATTAAGGTTTGAAGAGCCTGGCTTCTATTCCATGTCTTGCTATCTTGTTATTCTCTAGTAGTCATGACTCATGGTGTTTTTTACGTGGGGTATTTTAGGTGTCTTTCACCTTACGAGCAAAGGGGGAAATTCTGTAGGCCAGCTTCTCAACCGTCAATCAGTGGTACTCATGATAATGCTTCGAAGTTCAAGGTTGGTTGCATTCAGGATTTGATCATGAACAAGTCACACTTCTTCTAACTAGCTCTGTTTTTTCCAGTTGCAAAATCCTGTTCGCTATTTTTCATCTGCAGGTAATTCTGCTTACTGATTGCAACCCTGCACCCGAATTTTCCCACGTTTTTGTCAAATTTTTCTGACTGTAATATATCTTGAAGTTTCCGACTTTACCTCTTATTTTCATTTTCATATTAATGTTGAAATTCCAGAGATGATTTTTGCTACTGTGAGCATGTAAAATTTAGAGATTTAAGTCTGATATATGATTTGTTTTTTCAGATCTTCCCGAGCATGAAGTGATTCAAATGCCAGCTTTGTCACCTACCATGGTAATTTAAACTCTAAGGTGTGTCTGTTTATATAAAAACAGCATTTATCTGTCAAGAATTCTCAAGTTTTCCCTTTCAACAGACTCAGGGTAACATTGCCAAGTGGAGGAAGAAAGAGGGAGATAAAGTGAGTTGCAATGACTAGGCCTTTCATATAATTCCCCTGGTATTGAGTGATACATATGGAATCCGGCACTGATATAATATCCCACTTCAGAAAAGGAAGGAATTCATTGGACTATAGTTGGGCATTAGATGTAAATTCTAAATTTGATATCGCCCTTCATTCTTCTGGATTCAACAGATTGCAGTAGGGGATGTGCTATGCGAAATAGAAACAGACAAAGCAACCCTAGAGGTTGAATCTCTTGAAGAAGGGTAAATATCAAATTGCATTTATTATTATGTATCCTTAGGCATCAACAACTGCTCTGAAAACAACACATGTCAGATCGTTTGATTTTTGGAATATTACGTTAAAGTGTCTTGTAATGCTCGAGCTTAATTTTATTTAATAATTGGCAGATTTAAAATAAAAGGTGTTTCTATGAGAGTGCAAGTATTGTTGACTGATTTTACGTCAATCATTGTTTTTGATGTTATTGTTAATTGATTTTATTGCTGGCCCATTTTATTTAACTACATTTTCGTCCTGGATGGTTTTCGTATAATGTTGGTCATGGTGTTTATTGATTTAATTATTGTCCAAATTTTTTATTGTGCATGTCTTTATTTAGGCTCATCAGCAGTCTGTTCATGGATTACTTTGTTATTTGTTGGTTTGATGTTCCTCTTGTTTCCTGGGTAGTAGTATGATGACTTCCCCCCACCCCCACCCCCAACTTGCTACTTATTTGATAGGATATTTATAAATGTCCAACATAACTTGCAGGTTTTTGGCTAAAATTCTGATGCCTGAAGGTTCCAAGGATGTCCCTGTTGGACAGCCTATAGCGATTACAGTTATGTTCTCGAGAATTCTAAAAACATTTCCTTATTATATTCATTTATTTGCTAAGCTAGCATCACTGGGTATAATCTTTTTCATTATTTCAATCTTATACTACAACTCGATTTGCCTGCTAGCCTTGTATTATTTGTGCATCTCCATAGCACCCATTCAGGTTCATTTTTCAAGTCGAATCACACATCAAAATTCTTGTGATCAACCCATCTAGGATTCTGGAGACATTTTTTTGTAGATGTCATCCCATAGCTGGGGAACTTATTCTTGTTTGTTTAATGTAGGTCGAGGATCAAGATGATATAGCCGACATTCCTCAAACACTTGGTGGATCTGAATCCAAACACGCAGCTTCCAGTCACCAGACTGTGGCAAGTCAAGAAGAAGTAACTGAATCAAGCTCTGTGAATGTTATTGCAGCAGAACTTCCGCCTCATATTGTTCTTGAAATGCCGGCGCTCTCACCGACTATGGTATGAAATCTCGTATTATTATGTTGGTTGTGGTAAAGCCGGTTCTGCACCTCTGGCTAACTGCTGAACCGTGTCTCTTGTTTTTCGGTTCATTTGCAGAACCAGGGTAATATTATAAAATGGATGAAACAAGAGGGTGATAAGGTTATATAGTATTTGATAACCGATGTATATATTTTTTTAGTCTTACTAATTAGTAATTTCTGTCTATTGAATTTGTATCATTATCCTGTTATTGCAGATTGGAGTTGGTGATGTTCTTTGTGAAATCGAAACGGACAAAGCGACCATTGAATATGAAAGCCTTGAAGAAGGGTACTACTTGCAAACTCTAAAGCCATTGGTTTGGATTTTTTAGAAGTTTCAGACTAAAGAAAATTCACAAAATAGCTGCGTTTTTCATTAGCACTTCATATGATTATTAAAAAATTCAGTAACTTAACATGAACCGGCATGCTTAATCTAGGTTCTTGGCCAAAATTTTGGTTCCAGAAGGATCAAAAGAGGTCGCTGTGGGGAAACCTATTGCAATAACTGTAAGTTTATTGTGCATAAACTTACAGCTAGTTCACATTTTCCCATAACTATTCACTAGAAAAGTTTCAAGCTTCCGATCTCGTAAATTCAGCCTCATTGGTTTGCTAATTGACATGTGGGAATTATGTTTTAGGTGGAGGATTCTAATGATATCGAAGCTGTGAGAGCATCAATTAGTGGTGATGTGAGTGTCAAGGCCGAACAACATGCTCAAGAAAGCATCGGAAAGAATGCTGTAACCCAAAAGACAAGTTTTACTCGGATTAGTCCTGCTGCAAAGTTATTACTAACAGAACACGGCTTAGATGCATCATTAATAACACCATCTGGTCCCCGTGGTATATTGCTAAAAGGGGATGTTTTAGCTGCTGTAAAATCTCAAAAAAGATCTGCTGGAATCTCAAAGTCGAAGGATAAAGTTTCTTCTTCTCCTCCAGTTCTGCCTCAAACTTCTTCATCTGCACCAAAATCCAGTGTACATAATTCAGATGCTTATGAAGATCTACCAAATACTCAAATTCGCAAGGTATCCAATGATCAACTATTCCATTAGTTTTGACTGTCCTTGGTTATTTCCATCTTTTTAAATATTATTTGTAACTAGTGAGAGGTAAGTCTGATACATTGCGGATCCTACTCCTGACCACTTCAGAAATTTTATCCTGGAGTTGCGCCTGGATGATTTCAGATTTATAGGACAGGTGGCATGCATTGAGATCTTTCACTTTCTAGGAATGCTTTCTTAACAATTGAAATTGTTCTTTTCCTGTTTGGGCAGTCGGTTTTCAAAGGAATGATAAGCATAAGGATGAATATCATTATTATTCCTTTATACATTTCGTACCCACGTCAATAGTATCCCTTTTGCCTTTTCTGATATTGGAAAATAAATGAATTCTTGTAGATCATAGCAGCACGGTTACTGGAATCAAAAAAGTCCATACCCCATTTATACATGTCAATAGGTACTTGTTTTAACTTTTGCTCATTAGAAGTGTTCTTTTCCTGCATAAACAGGTTTTGCTAATGCTTTCTTTTAGTAGAACTTGCCATTTATATAAATATGATATTTTTCTCATTACTTTTGTTCTAGACGTTATACTGGATCCTCTACTATCATTCAGAAAGGAGCTTAAAGGTAGGGAATTATATTTCGGTTGCGTTCCTAAGGGCACTATTTATAAACAATTGATTGATTCTATTACATTGCGCAGCAAAGTATGATGTTAAAGTTTCTGTGAATGACCTTGTAGTCAAAGCTGTTGCTATTGCGTTGAGAAACGTACCTGAAGCAAATGGTAAGATTTCAACATTTATCTCCATCACAATTTTTATAATGATTCCAGGTACAATGATGTGTCAAACTGAAGGGAACGGAAAAACAAGTTTAAAAAGAAAATAATAGCCATTCTAAGTTCAATTAGGCCAGGGCAGTCAGGAACCCCAAATTGAATGTGATCTCGATGACCAAAGGTTATCCTATATTGAAATGGTTCATCAAAACTTCTTCCTAGTGAGGAAATTTATTCTCGTCACTAAATTACTTGAATTCCTGAAACTAGAATACTGGAAGGAGAATTGAATGCCAGGTACAGAATAAATATTCCATGAATTTCTATCCTCCAAATTATTTAGTGTATAGACATGAATAAAAGTTACTGCGATTTGAAAATAAAGCCATAATTTGATCCAGTAGGCTGACTAGGCAAGTGTTTGTATCACTTTTTGGTGCAGATCTCTCAAGTTTCATACATTACTATAGCTTTTGCACGGCATTGAGTCCAGCAGTAACATCAAATATGATAAATTGGGCGGGCGTAAGCTTATATCTATCAGATTGATCTATCATAGTTGACTAGTTTGACCTACACCGAATACTCTAGGGCAGTGCAACTGCTAGTTTTTGTCAATTAATATCGAGTCCCTCTAGCTCATGATAGCTTGGACAGAAGTGTTTCTATGGAATTGAATTAATAAATCCATCTTTTTGTTGTGAATACTCTTCTGTAATTGAGTGTTGAATTCTTCTTTGCAGCCTACTGGGATACAGGAAAAGCTGAAATAGTGTTATGTAATTCAGTCGACATCTCTGTCGCAGTTGCTACGGAGAAGGTATTATGGAATTTCTACCATCTCTTTCTCAATGATTAACAACATTGGTTCCTGGTTCTTATCTGTTTCATTAATATCAGGGTTTGATGACTCCAATTGTTAAGAACGCTGATCAGAAGTCTATCTCATCAATTGCCTTGGAGGTGCACTCTGGGGCTTGTTTCCTTTCTAAGCTAGCTTGTCATTTTCGGTATTTTACTAGTATTTCTTCATTCTACATGGCATAATGTTTTCTCTTTCCACCTTCTATGTTAAAGATCAGAGAACTCGCTGAGAAAGCACGAGGTGGGAAGCTCAAGCCTAATGAATTCCAAGGAGGCACTTTCAGGTGACTTGAAGTTATTGCTTATATTCTGCTCCTTTGTAAATACTATGAATTCTCCTAGCTCGTTCTTTCTTTGAAGTATCATAAAATTTTCATTCTTAAATCAGCATCTCAAACTTGGGGATGTATCCAGTCGATCGTTTTTGTGCCATTATAAACCCACCTCAGGTCTCTCTCTCTCTCTCTCCCCTTCTCACATACACAAGTACACATTTATCTTTGGGGATTCATGAATATGAATATATACATGTTCCTCTTTTGTTGATTCCTTCTTGAAGGCTGGGATTCTTGCTGTTGGTCGGGGGGTTCAAGTTGTTGAGCCAATTATTGGAGATGAAGGTATGGAATTTTTTTTTGATACCACAGAGAACATTTGAAACTTATATTCTGCAACCAATGCTACTTAACTTGGGCATATTCTTCTTTCAGGGATTGAGAAAGCAGCAGTTGTTACGAAAATGAATTTGACATTATCAGCTGATCATCGCGTTTTTGATGGAAAAGTTGGAGGTATCAAGTTGTTATCCAGTTCTCACTTGTCATTTCATTACACTTCCACCCCTTTTTCATCTGAGACTCGATACTATCTATCTCTTCTCTAGGGGCATTCCTCCGAGCGTTACAATCAAATTTCAGTGATATAGAAAGGCTTCTATTGTGATGCTGTGGGGATTCATTATGCGGTAGTTGGTTTTTTTTTTTTGCTCGTTTAATGGGAACTTCAGGGATCATTAGCTTGAGTTAAAGATCCCCACTGGAGGAGCTTCTTCCTGAGTCTTCGGGTCTGGCTTTTCGTTGATAAGTTTCGTTCTTTGGGTTAAGAGTATAATTCAAATGCAGCAAACAAGCAGGAAATTACTTGCACCTTATGCTGTAAAACTGAACAGAAAATGCCGTCAGGCGCTTCTACGTGGGTTCTGCCAATAAATATTTTTTCTAGCTTGGTTTTGCTGAAAGTTAGTGACTTCATGCTTACATATATCTTCTCAATGAAGATGCAATGATAGCATATATAATTGCACTTAAGTGAGCTCAACATGTTTTTTTCCAAGTTCAGATAACAAATCGGTTTACAGCCAACCCTTTCACAGCAAGAGGTTCGTACCATTCAGGTCCGAACCCGGCTTCTCTTCTTGCTGACTCATTGAATGGTGGCTTTAGGGGTCCTCTGAAGAAAGCTCTCACCGTAGCATGAAACTTTTCAATTATTTCGTCATTCATATCACTCATTCTTGTAGCTCCCTGTGTTTCATTCTCCTCAGACACTATGGAACCAGAAGCTCTGCCAGAGATTTTTGGCCTTAGGCAGAGATACTTGAACCACTTGACTCCAGCAGCGCAGTGTGTGATCTCTTCAGGATAAACAACTTTCTCCAACAAGTCAGCAGTCAAGTTGTCACTTCCTTTCCGGAAGCGTGAGATAGTGGTTGGAATCACATCCAGTCCTCTGGCCTAAAAAATAAATGAGCTTCTAAATCAGTGTGGTAATCCAACAGCTACATGAGCTAGTGCATGAATGTTGGAATCCAACAGAGCTTGTGCATGAATGTGGGATGGAGCTTGTGCATGAGCGTTGGAATCCAACAACTGCATTAGATTGTGCATGAGTGTTGGAATCCAACAACTGCATTAGATTGTGCATGAGTGTTGGAATCCAACAACAACTAAATTTCATCTCTATGTGTCTTCCTTCTGTCAGTACTCATAACAGATGATACCTCATGAACACAATGTTCAATAGCCAGACGCGCCGACAAATCCTTTGAGGTGGCAATGGCTGAATCCCATAGACCATCATGAGCGGGTAATGCTCCATAGAAAGAACCGAGTTCCTCAAGTCGTGCTGCAAGCAAAGTAAAGTGACGGCCTTCATCTTGCGCCACCTTCACAAAATCTGTGAAGAAATCTCTTGGCATGGACTCACATCCACCGAATCTAGCAATTATATCCTTCAAAACATACAGCATTGACTGAGTTTGAATACTGTGAGGGAATATGAGGAATAACAAGAGCCAATTTAGATTCATACAGCAGTAGCAATCTGCTCAGAAGGAAGGCTTGAAGAAAGGAAGTACCCAAGATAAATCAATAGCCCAGCTTTCTGTATGCACCAGACTATGCACGATGGCCTGTCTGCTTTGTAAGCTCCCAGCCTTTCCCAACTTTGGCATCTCACCTGGTGATACTTGCTTCACCTGTGATGAAACCTCACAGTTCATATCTATTTCATGCATATCAATTCGTTGCGGCATTTCGTCGAGCACTTGCATTAACAGAGTAAGGAAAAAAAACTATCGTCTCACATTAGCCAGCCGAGCAGGGCGATCAGGTACTACCAAATCCAAAGAATTGTCATAAGCCACACGAATACGACCTCCAAGCCAATTATTCGCAATTTCATGGCCAAGCCGAGCTTTTTCGAACGGGTCTGCAGTATTCAGCACTCTTAATGCAGCCTCCACCAAGGTCTCTTCTGGAGCGCTTCTGCTTCTGCTGTCCATTTTTCAATCTGCTGTTCTCTTTCAAAACCAGCTGAACTGAGGCAATGGTGCAGAATCCGAATGGAATCGGGAGGGATTTTGTTCGAAAAGTGATCAATTCTTAGCTGCAGCAAGTACAGCAGTTATCAATACCGTCGGGGACTGATTTGGAATATATTTAAGATGGAGCCCCTTGTTATAATATTTGGGCTTCTGAAATTCTGTAAATTCTGCCGCGCCACCGTCAAGGTGTCTCCTAAGATTTTGCGTGATACGGCGATGATGAGTTCGTTTCAACCTCACCGGCCGCCCGAGTTGATACACCACCGGCTGATCGAGTGCGTTAAAAATGCCCTAATCAACATTTTTGTTGCACCTTATGCTACGGTATCTTCCTCTTCGATTTTTCTGTTTTTTTGCTCTTAACCTCTTTCAGGATGGGATTCCAATGAAGATACACTGTTCCTCGCGTTTTTCGCACAGGTTTGTGTTTTATATTGCGGAAATGTACATGATGAGGCGAAGTGGGACGAAGCTCAGATCGGTCACTACATTGGCATAGGTATCTTCGTTCGTTTTCATTTCTTCTTTCTTTTCGTTCTTTTTTTCTTCCTTTCTTTTGGATATATTAGCATACGATGTTGAGTTTCACTCTGCAGATGTGGCGACATCTGGAGTGGGTGAAGTGAGGGAGTCCTGGGAGAGTCGGCGCAAGACTTACACAGCAGAGTTTCTCGAGTTTGATCCTTGCATTGTAAGCCATTTCGATCTTCTGTTCGATGTTGTTTGTAACTTTGTGGAATTGATTCTTGGTGGACGTGCCTTTCTGTGAATACTGTGTGATTCGTTTACTCGTCCGTGTCATATAGCCCATTGCTTATATTCAATGTATCCAGAAATACATATATTTTCTATAGCATTATTCTGTTTAATTGCCAGATTTGTGGTTGAGAACCTATTGTTAATCCGGTTTAGTGGTACAGGCATTACCCTAACGCTCATCTGGTGGAGAAATAGTTTAAGAAAAGCCTTGCAACTAGACAAATTATGTTTTTCTTTTTCTAGTGAACTCCTTTCACCTCTTTCTTTCCCCCATTAATACTATCTCGTCAGTTGTTGGATGCTCCTCTCTTTTCCTTTCATGTTTTCAGTTATATTTCTATATGTTGTTGTATCTAAACCTCTGGACTCTGGCCTTTACCTCCAGGGGGTTCTTTAATATCTGAGTTTTCTCTTCACCGGATAACACTCCATATTGGAAAAATTGCATATTTTCTGCAGGAAGACGTGGACCTCCATTGGAAGAACAAGGAAAATCACGCTGATATTGTTTTCTGCATGCAAAATTTTCCCGTAAGGCCATATGTGTAGGTGTTTTTTCCGCTGGTCTCAATGTGCTTGAAGAAACCCTCATATATAGATGTTATGACCATATGTTGGCAGCTATGTGCTGAGAATGAAGAGAAAGTGACCAGACTGTTGCACAATGTCTCAATTTTGCTGAAGCCAGGAGGTTATTTTCTCGGTATTACTCCCGACTCATCTACTATATGGTACGAAACTAAATTGTGATGCCTGCTTTCTTTTTCATTTATCCGAAAATTGCCAACATATTTGACTATTATTTATTTCTCACTTATATTGGACTCATTGTTTCTGCTAACATGAATAGACTATTTACTTCATACTTCTTGCAGCTAGTACATGAGTTTAACTTCAGACTTCATTTCTCTTCTCTTTTGGGTTTAAAATTGCTTCCCGATATAGAAGCAATTCCCCCATTTTCATTGTATGCTTTTGGTGTGTTTATCCTACTTGCTTATTGCCTGGAATTGTTGTTAGTAAGATTTTTTTTTGCTCCGAAAGGAATTCTTTTATTGACAATGTTGTAAAGATTACATTGTTTGACGGTAGTCTAAAAATAAGAAATAAAAGCGTAACCGAAAAAAATCTAGTAATGCTCTACCCATTAATGAACCCTACAAAAAAATAAACCAACTTAGACTCGAATTACACGTGGGTACCTCCTACCTATCCGAGTCACTAAGTGAAGAGGGTAAACCGTCCTGCCTCCTTAAAACCTTTTTCGGTAAACTCCGGGGTAAGAGAGAAATCCGTTAGTAAGATTTCTTTCTCGCGTGAGTTGAATATTTGGATGGTGCATGTGATGTATTATTGGAAGCCAGTTACTGAGTTGATATATATCTCCTATGCATGCTTGTTCCACCAGTTGCAGTATAAGGTTTTGTTGAGCATCTGTGGCTTCATAAGTACGCTATTTATAATTTGCAGGGCTAAGTACCAGAAACATGTTGAAGCATACCATAATAAGGCTAGTGGAACGAAGCCCAATGTTTTCCCGAACTACATTAGATCTGAGAACTACACGATAACTTTTGAAGTTGAGGAGGAGAAGTACGTTTACTATGTAAGATGGGCTCAAATTTTGTTTATCAGTTTTCTCGCAGCTGATTTCCTAATGTCTCAGAATGTTTTTCAAGGTTCCCATTTTTTGGTAAAAAATACCAGCTGAAATACGCTGGGGACACATGTGCGGAAACTCATTTCCTAGTCCATTTTCCGAGCTTGATCAGGTTTATGTTATCTCTGATTTTGTACTACACAGTGCTGCGTTCGTGTAAACATGTTTCAACAGCTCATGATTCTACGCTTGCTTCATTCCATTGCCACTAAGGATGCCGTCAACTTGGTTTTGTTCTTTTGGTAGGTTGGCGAGAGAGGCTGGTCTCGAGTATGTGGAGATACAGAACTTGACAGACTTTTTTGATGACTGCAGGTAATGGTCCTTCAACTCCAGCACCCTTTGGCGCATAACTATTGTAGAAAAGTTACAAACTTAGGGTTTTTTAATTATATCTTATCATCGCTAATCTCTCATAATAAAAGCTCACATTTTCGTACGAGGCTTAAAGTAACCTTGCCACGTTAAAGTGCCAATTTCAAATATTTAAACCCCGGTCACTGCCCTTACAGGAAATAAAAGGATGATTTCGCGCAAAAAATTACCTTGCAACTGTTTCCGAGAATTCCTTTTCTAGATAAAGCGTTCATTGTGTTGCAGAGACTTTGCTCAATAAGAGGTTTTAGTTCGACTCCTGCATATATAGCTATCAATCAATCATTTTTCGGCGTTCAGAGTGACCCTTTTAGCTTCTGTTTGACATTGTTAACTTAGGGCTTATAGTTCATTGGAACTGCTTTACACAATAGAGTGCTGAATTTTTTCTGTACGTGGCTCTCTCTCAAGACCACAGTTATCTGCAATGCTGATGGATGCTGGACATAGTCTTATTGATCCAAGAGGGCGGCTTCTGCCAAGATCACACGATGTCCTAGGTAAGTTGGTCAGTGATGAGCTTCACTACGCAGTTCTTTAGATGAGTCAGTTACCCATCAACTGTTCATTGATGAGCTTCTGTGTTAAAATTCATTAAATGATTTAAGTTATTAACCTGTTCCAGGTCTATATACCACATTTATCTTTCAGAAGCCGGATATAGACCTTGCGCCGCCTCTCATGACTCCCTTGCTGGAAGATGTGACTTGCCATCATGAGGAGGCAAGTGCTTTTGGTCAAGTAAAAACAATGTTTTTGTATAGGCTGAGAAAATATTGACTAAAATACAAACGATCTCATTGGAGAAAGAAGATTTCCTCTTAGCTGTCTCTTACATGTGATACGTGGACTTGATTTTTTATCAGCATAAATGCATCACATTTGAACAAGATGTGCAAAAAACAGTAACTACTTACATAAGATGTTGCCTTGCTAAAAAAAAACATACACGAGATGTTTAGCTTAAATTTGACATACACTTGTGTTGTCACCTAAAAGCAAGTCTGCATCAACAGATTCATAGCTTCAATCCTCATAAACATTCCTTTCATGACAACCTGTACTGTTTTGCTTGCACTAATCCGCCTTCTTGTTTAAGCTCAGGCTCCTGTGATGTCCCAGAGAGATCGGCAACCGGTTGGCCGGGTCGAAGATGACAAGATCCTGCAGCCTTTGTCTAGTTCAGCACTGGCCAAAATAACTGAGCAGAAGGGCATACTAGGACCTGGTCCAGCAGAGCTGCGCTTCCCAGAAGCTATTTGATGTCGGCACAACGATCATAGAGCTGTGCATCAACGGGATAAAAAGGTTTATTTCTTAGTTTGTCTTTTATCCTTGTTACTTATTCTGTATGCACTTGTTAATTGCTGATGTAATTTCTCTAGGTTGTTTTTACCATTACTGTCTGATTGACGTAGTGTTGTTGGCAGTCTTCCCATCAAAGTCTAAGGAAGTTCCTTTTTTTCTAAATGTAGCAAAATTACTATTCCGAACCTAAAATAAATCAACGAAAAAATATAAATTCGAATTATATGTGGACAACTCCGCCCATCTAAACCAAGGAAGTTCCTTTTCTTTCCTTCAAAACAAACCATAACAAGAAACACAAATTCACTCAATCAATGATATGGGATCAATTATTGAGTTCCGAGTTATATTTTTTACTTTTTGTATGCTAATCTTGAAGCTCGATAATCTTGACAACCGAAGCATCACCAACTTTCTGGCAAACCACTACACGATCATGCTGTTTAATGACGCCAAATGACTTCCCATGATCCAATGCAAACTTGAGCAGGGTATCGTTGGTTGCAGTTGTGGGTTCAGCCTGCAAGAAATTGGTATCAATTATCAACACTCAACAAGGGGCGAAGTCAGGATCAAACTTCAATGTACCGAAAAATAAGTGTATCGAATTTTGGTACCCTGACTTTTGAGCAATTTCTAGCTGCTCTTGGAATGCTTATTTAATAGAGTTTTAGTTTTGGCGGCTAAGCCGACGAAACCAAAATTCATAACTGACACCAACGTCGTTTCGACGCAAAGATTCCAAAACCAACATTAATTTTTTATTTTGGTGGCCGAAAAGGACAAGCTACCTCATTTTTATTCCTGATCAAACAAACTAAAGAGGAATTGACTTCAAAATGTCTTACGGGGTGGCGAGGATCTGCGAGGATGGGAAAGAGGCCTCGTACTATCAGGGACTGCCTTGCCTGCAAGAAAAACAATGCAAAGAAGATAAAATGTGGTAAAGATAGAATCTTTAACATGTTTGTGGCTGTCAGCTCGGGTTTTGTATTACCTCAAAAGAACCAGTAAGTGTCCAACGGAGTTGATCTGTCTTGAGACGTGGAATGACAACAGATAGTACGGGCATTGTTGGTCTGTATTTTGCTATTAACCTGAAGAGTTATATTTTCAAGTAAGTTGTGTTGTTATAACACGGAATTTGAATGCTGTTTGAGAAGAAATAGAACCTTGAAGCTCTTCCTGAAGAAGTGAAACAGATAATTACAGATGCCTTCACCTTGATGGCAGCACGGACCTGGAATATCACAACAGTTAGTTGGATGAAGCAGATGAATGAAACAGGAAGAGAGCGTAAGGTCTCTGAAGCAAAAGTACAGCTGATGAAGCTATTGATTCGAGGTGTGTCATCGGTTGGCCAATGTACTTGACAGCCTTTTTAAAGTAGAGATCTTGATTGTACACCTTCTCTGCCTGCAAGTAAGCTATACAGTTAAAACCCCGACCGGTTGCCCCAGTGGTCGAGGAACTTCATCTCACAATAGGTGATGCAGGTTCGAATCTCATTGGAGCAAATAATTAATTTGGGTCACCACCACGGGCTTAGACCCGAATGACCCGGTTTATGAGGGGGAGTGGCCTTGCGTAAGCAAGCTATACAGTTTTCAGTCTTGTCTTTCTTCTAAAACATATCTCATCTTCGGGGAAAAGCTTACCTCTGAGCATATTTTGCCAACAGTGGATACGGTTTGTATAGGGTATAACCCTCTTAAGGTTTCTGCGCCCAGAAGAATTGCATCAACACCTGAAAACGACATGGTTAGTTGCATAAAACTGTTGTAAAATTATCTGTTCTGAGAGACAACACAAAAGTATCCAAAAAGAGGATCATGCTACCATCTAGTACAGCATTTGCCACATCAGTTGCCTCCGCACGAGTTGGCCTTAAGTTGTCTGTCATACTGTCAACAACACGAGTAATCACAGCTGGCTTCCCGGCCACATTACATTTATGAACGGCCTCTTTTTGATACAAGAACACCTTGATTGGATTGTGAATGGTGAATAACTACTAACAGTAAAAGATAAGAATGCAGGAGGTAAACTGAAGCCGTAAATGACTCTTGGGGATATATAGACCTTCTCTGGTGGTAAATCTATTCCAAGATTACCGCGAGCAAGGATTATGCCATCGGCTTCTTGGAGGATCTCATCAAAATAGATCAAACCCTGGAAAAGACGGTAGGTATAAAAAGTCAGCTCTGTCTTTGCTTTTTCATGGACTGAAGGAAATAGAAACCTTCAGCAGAAGGGCAAGCAAACCAACCTCCACATTCTCAATCTTCGCCAAAATCTGAGTTTGCTTGAGATCACCCAACGTTGAAAGAAACTCACGTGCCTGGATGACACAAATCAGTGAAAATTGAACTCACTTTAATGCAGATGACTTTCTATTAAATGTAAAAAGCAGCTTACCTGTCTAACATCTTCAGCTCGGCGAGCATAGGAAAGTGAAAGGAAGTCTATTTTGTTTCGGATCCCCCACGTGCTTATAACCTGATATGATCCAATCCATGAAAAGGTGATAAAGAAGGTGAACCTGTGGTGAAGAGATAATGTGGCATATATATACCTCCTTATCTTTATCAGTGAGGGTAGGAAGATCAATCCTAATCTTAGAGACATGTAAAGTGTATAATGGCCCTGCCAAGACGGCAGAATTCTTGATCATGCAAACCACATCCTCCTCTTTCACCTCAGAGACCTGCATATTTACAACTCAGCAAATGATAACAATATGCTGGCAGTGGCACATTGTTCACATGTACAGCACTTTCCAATACCTCAAGCCAAACTGAAGTTGTTTCTTTTCCAGTAAACAGGTATTCGCCTATGAAAATATCATCTCCTTTTTTTACAGCCTGCAGGGTCGAAAAGTATATACAGTCATGGGGTCAAGCAGGGTTGCATTTGATCTGATGAAGTTACTTTCTACCTTGGACAACCCACTGAAATTAATCGGAAGTAAATCCGATGTAGCTTCTTGATCCTGATCATTCGTTAGAATGACAGAAGCATGTTCCTGAAGGGAAATGGGGCGCTGGGATTTGTTTACAATAAGCAGTTCTGGTCCGACTGTATCGAGCATAACCTGATGAATAAAGGGTTATGTGTTTGTTATTTGATTACAGTAAATGGTGCAAATGAAACCATAGCAAGGAAATTTATATCTCAACTCCACAGAGTTTTTTTGAAGTCTTGGTGGCAACTCTCAAGTTCTCCAGTGTTTCTTGGTGAAATTCAGCATCACCCCACGAGAAGTCGAATCGGGCAACTGTTGAAACATTAATGAACTTTATGCTGACAATCACTAAGAAGAGGGATAAGGTAATTCTATTTCAAGCCATGCAGGAAGATGTGGTAATACACTGCTACTTCAGTCTCAAACTCCTTGCTCTTTGTTGGGAATTTATCGCACATCCGTTAGAGAAATGACAATACTAATATAAATAGGTTTGTGAGCTACAATCACTATAAACTTATGGTTTTAATAAGAGTTGTCCACCTTTCTAATTATATTAGCCTACACACGAGGCCCGTGTTGTGAGAGACGATTTTATGAAAATGTTTCTCTCTCTGTGTGTTTGTATTGATGCCAACCTCCTACATATATACAAAGCAATTCACAAAGATAAGGAAAAGTCATGACATGCGTGAAAAGTCCATACAAGATTGCTGCCATGCGTGAGTAAATGATATGTCAGAGATTGACAGGTCATATCACAGCATGCATGAGTAAATGATATGTTCAACCATGCGTGAGTAAAGTCATGGCATGCGTCATGCGTAATACCTCCGACGACCAACAATCTTTCCCTCGTCAAACTCACCGCTCATCTCCGCTCGCAGAGATCTTATCGTCGCTCAACAACTCTCATTCCGCTAGCAGAATCTCACCTCTGTTCGACTCCACTCTCAAAGCTCACGTCTCATTCGTTCATTCTCAGCTCACAATATCAGAGCACCAATTTTCATACTGAACATAAAGCATCACAATTACTGCAACATCATAAACAGATCATAATACAACCACAATGGGGGAGGGTCGCCTGTAATAACCCAAAAGGGACTCAACAACTCAGCGAGTAAATCTCCACGACAACCAGGGAGGGGACAACTCGATTCTCAGTTAAGGCATATAACATTTCTTGACATCTCTATTCGATCGAATTTACAGCAGGTAACAAGCAGTTTCACCCACAAATCAGAGCATATTTCAGTATCAACACCATCGCTCGACAATGACCAGAGACTCAATAGGCATGCGTATGACATCAATTCAGGGCAGGAATAATCGAAATGAAATCAGGCAAGTATGAGGCAGACTCAGGAATTACAGCAATCACCCACAATATCTCATTCACGTAAGCCACACATCGCGTACATTCAAATCAGGTAGCATGCTCGAGTGGGGGAAAGAAACAACAATCGATACATCAAAACACGAAATTAGAAATTAACGGAATATGTCACGAATCCCTTAACCCGTACTACAACCAGACGGACGCCGCTTTGAGGTAAGGCCTGGAAGGCGTAAATCGCCTTATTATTTCGCTCGCCACCGGCGGTGCAACACAGCATCAGGTGCGGTGAGCAAAACCGGCGGCTCCTTCCCTCTTCACGGTTGGCCATGGAAACACAGAAGCTATCACCTACCGAGGTTTCTTTCCGATTTCAGGATCTTACTTCTGCCTCCCTGAAAACCCTTTCTCTCAACCCTAATATTGCGTGCAGTGAGTATATATAGATGCACCCAATTCTTCCGGTTTTGCCCTCCTACCGTACGGAGAAGACGAAATCCCGTCCCTCTATTTTGTGTATTCTCCTTTCGGGCTTCACGAGTGAAGAATTGGGCCGGCCGTCCTCCTTTAGTTGAATTCTGTCATCCGGCCCAATTCCGGATTCTCACAAATCCAGCCAACCGCATAATCAATTATGACTTAAGGAAGTAAATCCCGGCCCAATTCCGGATCCTCCCAAATTCGGCTCAACTGCCTAATCAATTACGACTTAAGGAAGTAATCCCGGCCCAATTTAACCAATCTCTCGGGTTTTTAATTCGAGTAACACGCATTCAACTTTAAATGGAAAATTGAAATTTTCTCGTACCTTACAGTTATATGGTTTGAAATAAGCCCCTAGGCAATGGTACAAACATTTTGATCAGCTCATAACCAGTCTGGGTTTTGTGAGAAGTCAATATGATACATGTTTCTATTTTATGATTAAAAAGCATGCTATTGTTTACCTATTGCTTTATGTCAATGATATGTTTGTCATTAATGAGCCTGGGAGTGAAATTAACGGTCTCACATTGAAATTGAAGTTTGAATTTATGAAGCTAAAATGATTCTTGGTATGGAAATGGTGGGTACTAGACCTGATTATTTGCAGTTTCTTTTCTTAGCAGATTTATCTATAATTCGGGTTTGCAACAATGGTCAGCTTTGAAATGGGTGTTAATATACTTGAAGAGGATTTCTGATTGAGGTTTAATCTTTAGGAAGAACTGTGAACATGTGAACTTGTGCGGTTTCGTAGATTCTGATTGTGCTGGAGATGTTGATTATAGAAAATCTACTTTGTGTTATCAATTCTTGTTAGGTGGTAATTGTATAGGCTGGAAATCTCATTTACAATACATTGTTGCTTTATCTACTACTGAATCTGAGTATATTGCTCTTACTGATTATTTTAAGGAGTGCATGTGGCTGCATGATTTATTATCAGAACGTGGTATTTTGAATGATGTTGGAACTGTATACTATGGTTGTTAATCTGCTATACATCTGAATAAGAATCTTATTTTTCATGAAAGAACCAAACATACAACCGTGAAGCTGCATTTCAATAGGGATATACTTACTAAAAACTTGGTCTTATTTGAGAAAATTTACACGAACTTGAACCTTGCTGATATGGGAACGAAAATTGTCTCAAATTTGAAGTTTCAATTCTTCATTGAACGTATAGTCATGAGCAGTTATAATACTTGAGGCTTTATGTGTGCCTCAAGTATTAAAGCCTCAAGTATAAAAAAACAAAAAACAAAAAAAACAAAAAAAAGGCTTTATGTGTGTATATATGTACTTTTATTCCTATTTGCTAACCATTTCTGCAGGAACATTGCTGTTTATGGGTCATGTACCAAAAAAGATTAAAGATGTTGGGATTTTTGGCCCATGCCCAGCTAGCCCATTCCAAAATTTTGCACACGCACACAATCCAGAGACACGTATAAGCCGGATGATGCAATCCGTATTAAAAGTCTGAACCTCAGAACCTAATCTATGACTCAAATGGACTATTGTCCGGGTTATACTTGCACAATCATTGGGTTGAAGCATATTATGTGAGAACACTGTCGTTTGATCTCAACCCACTTCCTTGGCCAAAACACATGAGTTTCTTGGCCTGTGAGTCTGCTGGGCCATTTGGTGATTGGCCTGATGCCTTGATCTTGGTCCATTTCTTGTTTTCTGGCCTGTTTTGGCCCAATTGTGCATTCTATGGTTGCTAGACTTTGAGGCCCTGTTTTGGTCCATCATAAAGCCTTACTCAGTTCATTCGAAACTCTCTGAAACTCTCTTCGTTTCTTCGAAACCCTAACTTGATTTACACCCTGACACTCCAATTTCATCGATTAAATAAGCCTTTTGCTGGTGATTCTCTCCAGATCTAGACTCCTTGCCTGATTTCTGTTGTTGAGTATTTGAGCCACTGAACGATCGCATTTTCTGGCCGTAAGACTGATGGTTAGGTGTTTCGGGCACTTTTGTGGTGTTTTTTTTTTGAAGGATCTGCTCATGATATGTTGACTGTTGGAGGATTTACTCCATTTCATTCGATTATATTTGCATGCAACCTATTTTTACTTTCTTGTTATCTACTAACGATTTTAGTGTTCAGTTCTTAGATCCGGCTGCAAATATTTCCTCACAAAATTAATTTAGGTTTGACGTAGGGAGTGAGGTTTTTATACCCAGCACATGTATCCCCAAAATTTGCCTTATATACCCATTTGTTATTTTGACCATCCGATCTCTAAGGCAACAGATGTGAATAAAAGAGTCATTAATCCCATTTTCACACAATCTTCCAACAAAAGCGAAGATGAAATCAATTGCTAACCCTCCCTCCTTCCGCGACGGCAACACAACACTCGAAGATTTTTTGTCCAAAATCTTCGACAGGAAATACGAAATCCTGCTATTTTCTTTTTTCTCTTATGTTTTATCTAGATTTGTTGTTTTCGAAGAATCTGCTATTTTCTCCAGATGTGGGTTTGCACACGGTAACTTAACAAGCATTCATTTCATCAGTTGTTTTCTGCAGATGTTGATTTGCACACTGGAATTTAACAAGCAGTTGCAGGATTGTTGGGTGACAATGAGGAATTTTCTACAAATGTTGTTTTGTAGCAATACAGTTTTTAGTTCGGTTAAGGACAATTTTTGTATCTGTAATATAGTTTTCTGCAATACAGCTTATAGCAAATCTACAGATTCTTTAAGTATGATGTCTTATACGACAACCAGTAGCAATGAAATTAGATTTCGTTCATGTTCCCGACGAAAATCAACAACAATTCGTTAAGATTTGGTCCATATTCCCGACGAAAACTAACAACAATTCATTTTTCTGTTGGAATAGGGTGAAGTATGGATTAAATGAATCCATCTCATCCGTTAGCCATTGACAACTGACAGCCAAAGTAACAGCTGGGTATAAGAACTCCACTCTTGATGTAGGTATGCATTTATTTAACTATGAACCCTAAAAGAGGAAAACAAATTGTAAAAAATAGAATAAAAAAATCCAGTGCGGACACCCCATCCGATCGGATAGACTCAACATCCATATAAGGCTGTGTACGCCCCTGCCCGGACATGAATGTGGACAGCATTGGCTATGCAACTGTCCATCCACCCGACTCCGCTGTAATGACATTGCTACACCATTTAACGATCTTACCTCTTTTTTTGGATAAGTTTGTAGTTATATTAATTTTTTGGTCAACCGACTAATACCTTATTTACAATGCTCCTTACATTCATCCAATTCTCACTCAATTGTATAAATAGATGTGGCTCACACATCCATTCCCTGATGCCCGTTGTATAGAGGAGTCTTCGCTGGGCCTTGAAGTACCACCACAGCTGGTAATGTATATCATCTATTGCTTGATCAATTGTGGGGTTATGTCGTTCAATGATTACTCGATTTTGCTGCTTCCAAATAGTCCACATGATTTGTTACCAAACACCATTTAACAGATCGGTTCTTCATGGGTGCGTTGCTATGTTTTCGAATTGCTCTGTAGATTCAACGATGGCAGACGGAATTTAACAAGCCTACATGTACATAGTCATTTTGTACATGAATATGTAAAGTCCCAAAACGACGTTGTTTTTCTTCTATCGGACAAGGAGAGGCATTTTCTTCCTGTCATACAAGAGATACGTTTTTCTTCCATCCACAAAATTAGATAACGTTTTTCTTTCCCCTGTTTCTCTTTTCCTTCTGAAACCCTTACATTACAGTCACTGGAAGTCCGTCTCCTACCAGCATTTTTCCTCCAAATGGTTCAACAACAGATTTACCCAGGTGACCACGGTTTCATCGCCTCCAGCGAAGATGGAGAGAGAAGCGAGACACACGCCACGGTCTCCACCAGACACAGGGGCGTCGACGGAGGAGAAACCCGTACTGGTGGCGGCGGAGTGGATTTCGACCCGCGCTGGTGGTGGCAAAGGTCGGTGAGAACGCCGGCGGAAGGGTCCAAGATGACAACCGACAATCGACAGACGTCGGATTGTGAGGCCAAGGATATCAAAGGTTCAGCATTGAAGAAAAATGGGTCACATGTCAGATTCAGTGATAAAGAAAAATGACGTCGGATTTGGCACTTTACATAATTATGTACAAAATTGTTATGTATACGTATTATTTCCGTATCTGAGGTGGTCTCAAACAATTTTCATTAATTCAAATGGTCTCCATTCAATTAAGAACAAATAAAAAGGATTATTGTTAGGATCCATAGTGGGATATATAATTATTCATTAAAGAGGAAAATTCATATGTTGAATGTTAGCTGCGGACTAAATGAGTTATTTACCAAATTTTAATAATGACAGTCGTAATTAAATGTTGGATCACAATCTCGTCGGTCATGGTTAAAATTCGGCACATAATCCATGACTCTTACTCTACTATTGAAATTCGTTAAAGTACTCTTAGAGACAATACATTGTTGATGATAGCGTAGCTCCCTCAACTAATGGAACCAACCACATCCGAACCCAACTCGTGCTTCTTCTTTTCCTCTTCATCCATGAAAGCAGTGATCGGAAAAGCCTTTCCAACCCCCATTGCAGTCTTGAAATAGATCTTCTCCCTTTCGGGCTCCTCGATGCTCATCTCCACAATCGTCACCCAAAGTAGAAGCTGCTTGCCCTTCACACCGGTCACCTTCTTCATCTTTCCTTTTTCCACATACGCAGTGACTTCCTTGTCGTACTTCACACGAGCATTCACTTGATGAAACAAGTGTTCGTAGGGTGCCTTTGACTTCATCCACAAGAATCCCGTCTCGCGGTTCAATCCACACTCTTCGAGGTCTTTAATTGCAAAGACACCCTTTGGAAAACCCAGTTCTCGAAGGAGGTTTATGGCTTGTTCTGTACATACCTCGGCGCCGCGGAATACTTCAGCTCCGGGTCCAGTGCGGGGGTCTTCTAGGGCTATCTGTATGCGGGTGCTCATCATTATTGAAAATTGAATTGAATGGAGTGAAAGCTTTGCATGGCGTGTGAGTTTATAGTGGGTCGAGCGGCCAAGAGGTTCAATGGATGTTGAGCGACAATAAAGGCGTGGGTGGAGAAGTTTACCCAGAAAAATCAAGTTGGGTGGAAGGTGGACGTGGAGGGATAAATGGACAATTGGAATAATAAATTAATAATGAGAAGAAGCTTTCAAACTCGGGAACACGTATTGATTAGGGATCGGCTAAGGCTAGTTGATCGAAATAAACAAGTGATTTAACATGGTTCGGGAGAAATTTCTAATCCGCGGAAAGAAGAATACTTTCGTCTTTTTTCTCACTTTTTCCACACTCTCCTCGCTATATGAGTACATTCTTTTATAGATACATATACGTGTGATGCATTTATGATATGTTTGCACGCCTACTATTTATTTGCACGCCTACTATTTGTTTGCAGGCTTATTTGATTAATATCATACTGTTCCTTTTCAGGCTCTTTTGACTAGTACTCCCCCTCAAGTTGAGTATTGGGATGCCCAATGCCCAACTTGCACAACGTTTTGTGTAGTCCTCGTCCTGAAACAGCTTTCGTCAGAATATCAGCGAGCTGGTCTTCGGACCTCACAAATGAAAGAGTGATAGTTTGATTGTCAAGCTTCTCCTTAATAAAATGTCGGTCGATTTCCACGTGTTTTGTCCTGTCATGCTGGACAGGGTTCTCAGATATTTGAATCGCTGACCTACTATCACAGTT